>LJZU01000167.1:0-118189 GCA_001513805.1 Davidsoniella virescens
CCCACTCCCCCCAAAAACCTAAACAGACTCATCACTTCCTATCAACACCATACTAACTAACATAACCACCTACAGCGAAATCGGGAGCATTGTATCCGTGACTGTGAAATGGAACTAGCTGCTATGTCTGCGGTATGGAACGACATCCGTGACAAAACAGGTCGTCTACAACAAGAGCAGGAGGAACTAAAAGAAGGCCTCAACAAACTAGAAACCCAGGAAGGCCAACGTCTCACCGCCCTCAAGCGCTTCAATCCTGAAGCGGCCACCGGCTGGGAATGGCTACAGAAGAACGGGGATCAGTTCAAGATGAAAGTGTATGGGCCAGCCTTGCTAACATGCTCCATCAAGGACACCCAATATGCAGACCAAATCGAGGATCTACTCAATAGGGCTGACCTAACTTGTTTCACAACGCAATGTATCGAGGATCATCAACTGCTTAGTAAACAATTCTACAAAAACATGGGCATATCGGTCACTATTCGAACCTGTACAACGCCTCTCAGCCAGTTTAAGCCGCCAATATCTCCCGAACAAGTCAACGCGTTGGGTATTAAGGGTTTTGCCATTGATTTCCTTGATGGTCCTGAAGCCTTGCTGGCCATGCTATGTACCGAGCGGCGCCTTCATTGCTCTGTTGTATCACTAACTCCTATTAGCGATCAGGCGTTCCAGACTCTGGAATCTACTATTCAGATTTCCAGTGTTACTATCGCTAGACAGCGTTATCGCTTCATCCGGCGCCGAGAATATGGCAACAACGTCAGCACTACGTCGTTCCAGATCAAGCGCTCCCAGTTTCTCACAGACGAGAGTCACGACACCACGGCAGAAAAGCGTACCATGTCACAACGTCTTGCTATCATTGAAGATGATCTTCAGACCATGAGATCCGAGCGAGAGACTACAAAACAGAAAGCACAGGCTACTCAGACACAGATGGCCGAACACAATACCATGGTCGTAAGTTTGTCTTTGGGTTAGTTTTGCGTCATACTAGATACTAACAAATATCCACAGGCCGAGTTGAGCACCAAAAAGACTGAATTCCAACGAGAATCTGGCCGTCGAGCTGGCATTCCAGATAGAATTAGTAGGTTGATTTCCTATCTCGTACTTCCACATAGTCTTGACGCCGCTCACATGCTAATCTCGTCCTCTCCTTTTTTCCAATAGCCAAGGCCGAGCAAGAGCTCACTAACAGCAAGCGTATAACCCGCGAAAAGCGCCGTCTTTTGATGGAAATTCGTCAAAAGGCTCGTCTTTCGACTACTAGTCTTACTGACGCGGCCATTGCCTCGGCTGCCGCAGCTTTCAAGAACCGCAACGCCATCATCAAGCAAAGCCGTCTTGCGCTTTGCGAGATTGAAGCCCAATGTGATGTCAAGTATCTAGACGCCCAGTCTCTCAGTGTTCGACAAAAGCTAGATGCCGAGACTACCAGACTTGCCGGCCTGAAAACTGAGGTTGCCAGTCTTCGTGACCAAGGCCGAGAACTCAAGCCCCTCATCGAGGCGGCGCGAGACAAATATTCCGCACAGGATCTAGAACCGCACTACAGAGACAAGTCTACTGCCGAAGTCCAGGGTAATATCCAGGCTGCGGAAGCACGTCTGCAGCTACTGCATGTTGGCGATCCCACTGCGGTCTCACGCTTCAGACAACTAACATCAGAGGTCGAGGCCCTCGAGGAGCAGGTGCTGAACAGTCGGGCCTGTATGGAGCAGTTCATGCAGACTATCAAGGAGAAACAGTCCGTCTGGGAACCGCAGGTACAGGACCTTGTCAACAAGATCAGCGATGCTTTTGCGTACAACTTTGAGCAGATTGGCTGTGCAGGAGAGGTTCGTCTGCACAAAGCAGAAAACTTCCATGAATGGGCACTACATATCATGGTGTGCTTCCGGTATGTTTTTTTTTATATCGCACAATCATCTGGCATAATAATCTAACACTTATTCTCCCCCGCCAATAGAGTCCACGAAGGCAATGGTCAACTTGTTCAGCTCACCGGCAATCGTCAATCTGGTGGCGAACGTTCCGTTTCAACGATTTTCTTCCTAATGGCTCTCCAAGCTGACGCACAATCTCCGTTCCGCGTTGTCGATGAGATCAACCAAGGCATGGATCCACGAAACGAGCGTATGGTGCACAATCGCATGGTCGAAATCGCCTGCCGCGAGCACTCGTGCCAGTACTTCCTCATCACGCCCAAGCTCTTGACGAACTTGAGCTACGATGATAAGATGACGGTGCTATGTATTGCTAGCGGGCCCGAGATGCCACAAAATGTTATGAAGTTGGATTTCGGTGCCCTAATTCGCAAGCAGAAGGATGTCATGGCTCTATAATATTCCATCTTGGTTTCTTGAAGAAACAAACATCTCGGTCAAGCTTTCTCGGGTTTATCCAAGGTTCATCTAAGCATGTACAAATCAGAACTCGTATGTAGTCATAGTATCTCATCCTAACCTCCAGTTGTTACCAACAACATCATTGTCAAAAAAACAGCATTGCACTCATCATTGACTTGTCCCGTGATAATTATCGTAGGTTGTTTTGGCGTATGTCACAATGTTCTGTCACGCAACATATTCGTACGCTATCTCGTTCCGATGTTCTATTCTTGGTTATAATATGTCCGCATATAGGGTTTTCCTCGGGTTACACGGCTCAGAATCGTTATGTAAATACAGAGACTACTATTGTAGCCACAATGTATTTATTTCCAACTTTTTTATAACTTATATTGTAACGTTTTCAGAAATGAAAATAAACAAAAAAGGCCGTTATTCATCATTTACTATTGTCCTCTGTATTCACGTAAAATATAAAATATGCAAAATATCGAAATTAACGGACAACTAGACGAAAGAAAAGGTACGTCAGGTTTCTTAGTTTATCTAGCCTTCAATGCACTATGTCTTGTAAGCAAAAGACGATAGATGTCCATCGGGATAATTGTATCAGTAGTTTCTTTAAGACGGAGCTAGCGACAATATGTATCTTGTACATTCATCGGCCTACGTGTGCCTTTATTCAGCGGAGAAGACAACACTATACTTGATGCCATCTGTACTTCCTTTGGAAATGTTTATATATCTTGATGGTACATGTATATAGGCTATCATCTACAGATCTGTAAGCTTATCAGGGCGAGCCGGTTAGCCTATAGGGCAATAGGCCGACCTGTGTTTTCTCTGGCACGCTAAGCTGTAAGAAAGTGTATTTCTTTTTTCGAAAGATGAGCATTTCTATAAATCGGAAAAGAACGGGCTACTACAGGGGGAAGCTCGCTCTCTTGTTTTATATTAGTAAAAAAGGTAGAAGTGGCCGCGTGCAGCACGGAGTCCTCGGAACTTCACATACGTAACGCTATACAGCATTCTCCTTGAATCCCGTCGGGCAGTCTTCCTTCTACCTATTATCATGATGTTATTCCTAGCGAAGAGAGAAAAGAGGAGATACTTGTGAGACCCATCTTCACTTGACTCTGTGAGATGAGAAATAAAAAAGAGGCCTAAAAGCAAGTTCCAGCTTGTTATTGCATGTGTATTCAATAATACAAAGGCCTGGAATTCTTACATTGCATATGCAGCCATCCGTTTCTCTTTTGTCATGTATAGCGTAAGAATAGCTTAAGGCGGTCAAATTAAGCCTCTGACTCTCGCTATCTTTCTTATTTCTTTTACATACAGATATATGTACAATGTACTCTATCATCCTTTTTCTCCGCACTGCTATGGCTCAAGGATCGCTTCGTATCTGTTCTTCAGCTGCAATATCCCTTTCTATAAATGCCGGGCGTCGTGTTTTACATAGTGCATATGCAATCGTCATCAGTGTCCCCCATCATCAAATATGCCTAAGGGATGTCAAATAAATAAAAAGAATATAACAGTATCATATGCTGAATCAAAGAGTTCGACCAAAGAGTTAGGCACGAAAAGCAATTCTCGCCTTATGGCTCTTTATCAACATGCAAGGCGAATAGCTTGAGAGAGACATTGCTAACATGACCGCCAAATCGTCAGCACTCTATTGAACCCTATATTTAGCATGACGCAAGGAACGGATGTGCTGAAAAGAGTCTTCCCATTTATTTCTATATCTAAGAAAAAAAAGCCCTCTGTTTCGGGCATGCGGAAATTGTAGCACACAAGATGATATTCGGCAAAGACATTTATATTACAAGAAAACATGGTCGATAACAAACCAGCCCAACACGTGCCTCCCCTATGATTGGATCTGACTCTCTGGGAAGCAAAGGTATGCTCTATATGTAGATGCATTTTTTTCTCTTCTAAACTGATGATCTATCTACCTGACAACGATCGAAACTCGGGTTTTCGGTTGTTCAAATAAAGAAAGCTTGTGTGCACCTATCGTGATGGCAAATATATGTTTGATGTTGTAATATGACGTCGACTTGCTCACAAAGTACGTATGTGAGAAATAAGGTCGATTTGAGGTTCGACAGCAGACGCTATTCTCCTAATGCTGCGGTCCAGTGGACTGTTAGCCCGTGATAGAGTGATCTGACTTGTAAAATACGTCGTACCGATGCATGTAGCAATATCTTGAAGACTACGAATTCACTGGAAGGTCATGCCAGTTCCTTGAATGTAAAAGTATCCTGTTTAAGATCTTGTGTATATCAATGTCGTAGCAAGAGCTTACCTACTAAGCCTTGAAGTCGCTTTGCCAAGATATATCTATCCATACACAATATGCAATCGAAGTCCGTCGTTTACACTACAGCATATATATATATATATAGTATCCGGGCAGCAGCCACGGCGTTGTTATTTCATGTTACACATTGGCAAATGGCGTTGCAGCAATACAATCTGTCCCAAATCTATACAAATATGACGGCCTCTCTGTCCACTGATATCGGCCTAATGAAAGATTAAAGTCCTCACAGACATGTATGTGTCTGTTCAATATCGGTCGATCGTAATGTCATGAATAGGTTTAGCCAGCCACATTCACATTTCTACACAAATATATATAGATTAAAAAGGCATAGTCCGCTCTTATTGGCCAATATGTCAGCTTGGAGATGTACATCTACAAGTGACTTTTAGCTCTTATGTACAGTTATCTTGTAGTATTTAGATATATGTATATCATAGAGTGGCCATAATCGTATTCAGTTCTAACCCCGGTTTACAAATACATATACATAGATGCATGCAATTATTGCGGTTGCGATGTTACAAGTACATATGTATATACATATATATAGCATACACATGGCTGAAATTTGACAAATATCCAAGCATCCAGTAACATACCAGAGAAAGAGTTTTCAAGCGTCATTGGTAACGACAGCAGTAAGAATTCTTATCTGCTATACGAAGCCGGTCTATAACCGTGAGGATTTGGGCCAAAAGACAATATTTTGGTAATGATGGTGGGCTTGTCTCAAACCCTTCATAGCAGCATTCCCAATACGTTAATCAGTGGCTTGGTCTTGTAGAGCTAACGATTTTCACTGATATAGACTCTCATGGTGTAGCCCACTTGATTCGCCAGTCAAGACATCATTTTTTTTGGTAGACAGCCGTGGATAGGAGGAGGAAAGAGAGAAAAAGAAACGAAGAAAGCCAAAGATGTAGTGTATTTCAGCAAAAAAGGCGGGATATCAGAAAAACCTACACCTATCGTTGTCTTGGTTCTTTTGCTATATGAGACAAGCTAAATAGTGGCTTCTCTTTTGTTTCGCTTTTATATTCTTCTTCTTTTAATTTATTCTGCCTTATCAAGATTACCAGAGAAACGTAATGAAAAACATGCTGATATATCTGTACCTATATGATCAACTTGTTTCCAAGAAAGTTGTATCTTATCTCGCAGCTCATCAAAGCTTACAGTTTCCTCGGGGGATCACACTCTGCTAGAAACGATAGTGCTACAGTTCTATCGAGTAGCAATAATCTATCGTAGTATGTAGATAATTTACGTACTACTATTAGCGACCGCCTACAACAGCGGCGTTATATCTAGGCCTAAAATTCGGATCACTGAGTTGCTACTAAACTGTCTCTCTTTCCTCACTAAATACATATATGTATGTATAAGTTTCTATGGCGAACTTGGAACAATTGTCTTGCAGAGTGTTTGTTTTCATCGCTAAGGAAAACAAATAACAAAGACTGATAATAGTTATCATATGTACATGTATCTGTATACGTAAAAGTCGATCACACATTCGGCTACTTACCGCTGCAAAGAAATTGACAAGGTGGGTTTAGATGATATCATCAGGGCAATATCAATTGCAACATTTAAAGAAGCCGATTTTGCTTTGTTTCCTTAGCTATCAAGTGACGGGATCCTCTTTGTCTCCGAGCATTGCATATATGTATACATACATATGTATATGACTACAACTATAATGATCAGTATCACGGCCATGGGGGAAATTATAGAAGAGCTGTGACTATTGAATCACAAAGATAAGCTCTCCTGAAGTCAAAGCTACAATGCAGTCAGACTATTCTAGCGATACAAAGTAACGAGCTGCCATCTTGGCATAGTAGTCTTATTATTTTAGTGTGAATCATTTTCTTTAGTAACAAAAGATATCAAGTTCACGATCCAAGCAAAGAAAAAGAAACACAAGATCCATGTCCAGCTGGGCGTTCTGCCTACTTTTTTTTTTTTTTATCAATTGATCCCAGGATTGAAAAAGACATATTCCTACAATCGTCTTGAAAAGAGCCGGGCTTTATCGTGAAGTCAGATTTATCTTTCTGCCTATTACTAGTTGCCCTTCCTTCCCTGCGACATGGCTGTATATCTTAGGCGATGGATTCTTCTGCTTCATAAGAGTTTAGTGACTTTGACATCATCGATCAAAGCGCAGACAATGTGTGAAGAGTGCCAAAAACATGTGGTTCTAGAGAACAGATAAAGGAAGATGAAAGCTGTGCTGCTGTTCTCTTTCCAGAGGACTTCTGGTGTCATTTTGCGATAACGAAGGAGTAAAGAAGACACCAGGGAGATACAAGGGCCTGGCCAGTCTAGCCAGTTTAGCCTGGCCTTTGGAGCCTGGCTAATGTCTTTCATTTTCGGGACCATGTCCAAGATTACAGTAGGTATACAATTACTGGAAAGTGTACTACTGGTTCCCACATTGAAAATGACGGTGAGATGGCTACTTACAAACATATACATATATTTTGCTGATATTTTAGGGACTATCTACATACCAAGGAGACAGGCGATTGGGAACTAGCGGGATACAATCAAATCATAACATGGTCTCTCCCTGAGGAGATCTACCTATCTATCTCTATAATTAATTATTGTTATTTTCAATAATTGAGGCTCTTAACCAAGCGAGAAGGAAGAAGACTCTCAGTACTGATCAATCGGCAACATTGTCAGACAAACAGGCCTGGCAATCAGCTACTAGTATCAAAGTCCGCAAAGCATCTTATAGACAATATAGAGAGATACATAGATACATAGGTACATACTAGGGTGGATGGGGGTGTAATCTGAAGATAGATAGACCAGCTAAGAAAAATCGATAGACGATTGTAATCTGAGAGCGAACGAACTCCTTGACAAACAAAGGCCTTTGAAAGCAAAAACAGAACAATATCCGCAAGAGAAGTTGAAATTGCCAAGGCGTTCTGCCGCTGCTGCCATTGCAACGAAGGGACACAACTGGATGTTGAAGCATCTGCCACAGGGTTCATTTTTACATACTACAGTTGTATATATACATCTATTTAGTTAGTAATAGTACATAATTCCTTTACTCGCTCACTCGAGCAAACAAACAGGTCATCTAAGCAAGAAAATGATAAGGCGGATGGATTTGCTCTCTTTGGTTCGGCAATTCAAGCACAAAAATTTGACGAAGCGTCCAGCTTCCGGAAACCACGGAATCTTTTTTTATGCTGTTTGTTTTTATTGAATCGTACTTAGTAAGGTTTTTTTTTTTTTTCTCTTCCTTGCTGATATAATAAAAATTTGTAGGTAATTAAAGGAGATTTGCCAGACAGGTCAAATCACAACCAACCACACCTAACAAGCTCAACTCTCCTTGAGTGAATAGGAGAGCTTAAACACATACAGATGCAATTCATTATTCTCTAACGTACGCGCAAGTCGTTTGGGTGCATAATCTACAAAACCTGAGAGCAGGTCACATATTGTGGCCCTCGCGAAATCTCAACCTGCCATCAAAGGACCGCCAACCTTTGGATTTTTATTTTCCTTGTTGCTGTTTTATTTTTATCTATCTCTTGCTCTTGTTCTTGCTCTCCGGACTCCCGGTGGCCGTGCAGACAAAGTTTAATTACGTCCTAAGGCGCTCTTATCAAATCACTAGGGCACCAGCCCGTCTTGCCCTCCACCTTCAAAGCGACAGTCTGAGTGCATTTCTTTCTTTTTTGTACCTACACTAGACAATATGTAGCTAGATACATAAACAATCGTAGTATCCAACAATTATAATAATATACAAACAAAACAACGCACGCCCAAGTCCATATTCCGATATGGCAGAATCAGGCCAAAATAGCAAGCAGTCATTGCGTCAGAGAAAGGCAGTTCCATGCCGCTGAGAAAAAGACCAACATGGTCTTTACAGTTTGGAATGTCAATGTGCCTGCCTGTCCGTCTGTAAGGACTTTCATGGCTCCATACAGTACGCATAACATCTATCACATATAAATCTCAGTCCCTATTAGGGCCCGTCCATCTTTGCCGCCCAGTCAGAGTAATATCATAAGGTATTTGTACTCTTCTTACTGTAAATCAAGAACTTGATGTGTATCTGTACATGCTCTGTAGATTGGTTATCCGCAAGAGAACAGGAAAGAAGACTATGACTTGTTCATCTCATCAAAGGACGCGCCGTCCAGATCGGTCTAGACCATATTCTGCAGTAACAGATATGCAAAGGATTTTCTTCTTTTCTTTCCATTCTCTTCCGATAACCTAATCTAAGCAAAAACAAATAGTCTGCTTGGACGCTGCAGATAGAACAAGAACAAAAGTCAAATAACTCTAAGTCTGTACAGATAGATCTCTAACTTGAGAATTCCCTTCCAAACTTCTACCATCTTAAGTAGGGTCTTTGTGTTCCCGCAGATATGCATCCCCGTTGAGTTATTGTTTTCCTATAATTACTTTTCCTTCCTTAAGGATGTATCCCACACTTTCGTGTATCCATTTATTCACAAATATAAATGTAATACATATGTACTAACCGAAAAAAACGAAGGAAGTGTGATGAAAGATATTGAAGAAAAAAAAACACTAACTAACTTACATATGTAAACTCGTTCTTCCTTGCCACCACCATCCACGAACTTCTCGTATTCCAACCAAAAATCTTATATAGAGGCCGCGTCACATCAAATCCACCCGCACGCGACTGCGCCTGGACGACGGCAGGAAAAATGGTTCCCGTCATTGAAAAGTATCATTAAGTAGATACAGAGTCAATATTCAGTGAACTCTACTTACATGATACATAGTGTACCATGTCAATACTGTACTTTGACTATGACACCGCATACATATGCTAAGCTGTCTGTCAACTAGTGCCATGTACATATGAGGGGCCATTCCATTACTACAACGAATGATAATAATACCTGTATGTAGAAAACCAGACCAGATATCGTCAATCAACATAAAATATATACAATTGTATGTTATGAAGGGTGTATTGCTCGAATATCAACAAACTACTGGGTTTTATCACAGCCGCTAGATGATAATCTTGGGAATATCTTGAGGCATATATCATACATTTGTCTAACTTCTAAACTATTCCAGGATTAAAAAAAAATATGTTTAACCGGCCTAGCTAACTTGGGAATTCAACATCAAGGTCCAAACTTATGTACTATGTATTTAGCAAAATCTGAAATTAACCCTATTGATTATACCCTAATATGGATCTGCTTCTAGCACCATATCGTTCAAGCACGAAGTTTTTTTATTAGTCCATACCTAAATTTATCAGGCGGTACTCCCGACAAGATCAGAAGTATAAATAAAATAAAAAAACCCCAAAAAACCGAATACAAACAAAATCCTACTTCATTTCAAAGCCTTTGAATATTACCATCGTTTATTGTTTTATACAGTATGATCGTTATGTCTTGTTGCTTCTTTGTATTGATTGTTTGTTATGTATATTGGCTTTTCTGTTCCTGTCATGCCTTATATGCAGAGTTTAATTCCAATCAAGATACCCACAATATACCCGATGGCTTAGCCCACTAGGTAACTTTGCAAAGGAAATGAGACTGGCTGCCAATATGAAGACAGAATGATGTCAGAGCGACTCTCAGCATATTAGTGACCTTTGCGGTAAATTTATAGGTCTCTTCTTGTCATAGGGTTTTTGTTCACGGACCTAGTGTCCGTTTTGAGCAAGTACTCATATGTACGTTAATATAAGAACTGTATTATCATTGAGGGCTACATCTTTATATACACACCTCTAGTTTTGTTGTCTCTGGAATACAATCACTTTATATGTACAGCTAGATCATATCGTAGTAAGTAGATTGAGTGCCCCAATCGCCACAGATTGTCTGAAGACGACACTAACCAAATTCTCATTTGTCTGTTCTATTATAATTGTTAATGTGAACTTAAACGCGAGCTTTCTCTCGTCCCTTGTTCTTCTTACTACTGAGTTATCTCTTAGCCAGCACATTTATGTAGAATGAAACACTTTGGTTTATCACACCATGACAAAAAAATATCGTGTGGAGGCAAAATTACACAATGCTTGCTTCTACTATACTCAAATAAGACGTAGCCCAATGCTAGAATATAAAGATACTCTGTCGCGTATTGTATACGGGATGTCTTTCTTTCATCCAACGTCAGCCTACATGCTATAGTTGCAATCACAAATTTTCGCTGACCTGCCTAGGTGGGGTTTTCCTGGGCAGTATAATTTTCTCAAGATTGCTTGGCATGTATTATATATTTCTTCTAGTACACAGGAACCACTGTAACTTAATAATGATTAACCGTCTCGTTACTGTGATACCAACTCCCCTTTGGACTCCTACATGATCTGGTTGTCGGCCTTGTCTTGAACTCTATGACTGAGGAAATAGAGTAGAAGATATACCGATAAATCAAAAGAGAGGCGCCACGTGTGTTCATAGTGGCTGTCACAGGTTGATATGGCCTGTTCTTTGAGATATACGTAAGGATACTTCTTCTTTTTAACTTGGGTCTGTCGAAGATCTATTCACAAAAATATATAACATTACAGATATAGGTAAAGCCTAGGCTCTCCTTGTATGCATGCAAATAGGAGTGCTCACAGTGCTATCATCAAGTAAAACTGTCTCCTGGGAAAGGGAATATACAACGAGCCACTGCATGTATCTTGGATTAACAAAAAAGATGCACATGGAGACAAAAGCTCTACTTAGATGCCCCCATGAGGGTTTTATCCCTAACTCTTTGAGTACTAGTATTTGATATTCTTTTTTTTTGTCTTCATCATTCTATTATCTATTCTCTGCCTTTAACTGACCGATGAAATAGGCTGCAAAATATAGGATAGAAAGGGAAAAAAAAATTACAGGGCTGTACGCAGAAATATCGCTTGAATGATCCCACATATATATATGACAACCAGCAGTATCCGATTGTGTTCCAAGTTCATGATCATCGGTACTTTGTGAGTGGGCTGCTCATTGAGATATACCATGATGGGATCTATCACCCCGGGCCTTAAAGCTGGCTGATAGGCTTGAACTCAGGGCCTCCTTTGCTCGTTAAGTCACACCCATGGTACTTTCACATCTTGACTCTATATATATTGTTGTATCTGTAATCTATGTACAGTAGTAGTACATTATAAGTATATCCTTTATCATTCCCTTTCCTCCTCAAGTGACCCTAGATTTATTTTTACGCCTCCTCAAACCGAATCCAGTTTGATCTCTTTTTAAGCCACTAATATCGAAATGAATATGACTATCGATTCTGTATCATGAGATAGAAGTCATTAAGAAACGAATCCAACCCCAATTCTCATATACTACACCTCATTAGGTCATCTACGCCGTAGCTTTGCTAAAGTTTCTTTCGGCAGGGTGTGGACGAGCCCCAAGGAAAGCGCATCAACAATGCTCAAAACTAGGCGCTGGCGGATAAAAGTCCGGGCTTTTGGGACGTTTTCATTTCCTTATGCCGTTAGAATAAATATAGCCTCAATGATTCGATGATAGAATTTAAGGCGTCTTTTGTAGTCAAAGTTTCAAAGGAGCCAAGTATATGTGTAAGTCTTCACTAACATTATGATTCAATATAGATAGTTATCGAAAATCTGATTGATCATCAGGGTTATATAGCCCTATCATTACAATGACCTCAATTACGCACTCTAATTAAGATAATTCTTTGTCTGATGTCGTAAGCTACTAAATCGATGTCGAATGTTGGCATTGTGTCTTAGATTTCTGTAGAAAATAACATAAGTGATAAAACTAAAAGATTACCAAATGATGGCGAAAGTTACGAACTCTACTTAACTAGAGGAATGGGAAAGATTCCAATTCCCTGTACCCTTGCTTTGTAAGCGACCTTTCTACCATTGAGCTGAAATCTTCCCAGATTACCACTTTCCTGATGCCTGTCCAACGCAACTATGAGATGTCAAATCACTCACTAAAGAGAAAGCTAATATTCGACTATTACATATGCACATGTATGTCTGCTGTGGTGATATTATCTTCATTCTTGATATACAAATACAGGCGAGATAACAAAGTAGGCCATGTACTATGTATATAATATATAATAATGGAATGATGTTGTCATTCGTCATAGTAGTTTGTCCGAGCATGCTTGACAGCCGAGACTTGCGTTATTTCTATGTTTTATAGAAGATAGTTGCGTAAGAAAGGGAAGTAGCATTTGAGTGAGCACTCGATACACTGCTTACATCCTGACTGTTTACCTGACAGTTAATCATATTATCATAGTAGCTATGTATGTATATCGTGCGGCGGGCCGAAGCTTGTGCTACTGTTGGTACTATATAACGCGAGTACAGCATATGTTTGAGCCAATGTGCTCAACGATACCGAAGAACGCATCATGACAGAAATTAAGCAAACTGAGCTTGTCATTACCCTACATACTTCCAGGTAGTAGGGATTTGCATGACAACGAACCAACCGATTTTCTAGCCTTCCAGATTCGACACTCGTGATGATAACTTACATAATGTGGTACACCGATTTTTTTCCTGTCGCATGCCGCTCTATATGGAATGAACGCTTGTCTTAGTCCCTTACAACGGTTCATATTAGTCTCAAGGCACATTGTAGTGGTCAGTAGTTCCTATAAATAAGTCCGAAAATAGCAAAGGGGAGAAAGACGGATTATCTAAGAAACCTTCATATAAATAACTTGATCAACAGAATATTGTACTGGAAAATGGTAAAGAGAAAGGATTTGCGGGTTGCAAAATGGTGTTGGCCTGAAAGTTGCCGTGAAAAGCCTGGTAGGGCTTTTCTTAAAAAGGGCCACATACTTGAATATTCCTGAATCTGTCAATTTACCAAGAGTGATTATTCTGGAACAGACAAACCAAAACTCTTAGTAAGCTTCTAGGTGCGTTAATGGATTCTATGGTTACATAAATTCTGTCCACATACTAACGTGGCAAACTAGTGTAAATCACTATAACTGGACGGAGACAGCTAGAGCCTCCTGAAGTCGTAGCCATTGTCGTCGTGTAGCGCAAGAAAAAAAAAATTAAATCTAAGCATGTATAGCGTTGGTGTGTTGAAATGTTGATGCGGTACGGACTTTTACCCCATAGGAGTAACCCTTCGACTTGAAAACTAAAGAACCAGAAACCTGAATTATGAGCAAGACAATTAGAAAACTGTGAAAGTTTAGACTAAGCACTATTTAGTTGTAAGCGGTAGGGAGTTAGTTCCTTTTCAGAGACAAACCCTGACTGCTTGTCTCCTTCTTACTCCCTGATGCGACAGTGGTTCGGGTTCTTGAAATAAACCCCCTGTTGAGACCAGATTCTTCTATTTATTACTATATGTGCTTTTATTTTCCCTTGCTGCCTTGAAAATACTTGTAGGTCGGCTTTGTGCTCGCTTTTTTCCATCTGTATTTCCCGTCACTGGAATGGCCAAGATGGTGTCTTGGACTATAGCGATAGTGAGTTAATAGTTTGACGCTACTAGAAAAGCGGGAAACACGAAATACAAAAGACTTTACTGTTTAGTAAGCACCTGTTTTGGCAATGTAAACAAAAAGAAAAGGATCATCAACGAGGCAACGTCAGTATTGAAACATTAGTTAGCATTTATATTTATATCTTTCAAACCCGCAGAACATAAAAATTTTGATCATAGACGAATACACGCAATGCGACGAGAAAACGACGGATACTGGCTTGTCTTGATTTTGCTACAGTGATAATCTTCTAGGCGGTCCGATATATAAATCTGTAAAGCCTATGAATGGCTTCTATATGTAAACTATTAGTTGGTCGCTCACTAGGGAACTCACCGTCACCCCTTGCGTTTATTTAGTTGGTACCATCGCCGCATTAAGATGGCCTTTCCGCTCGCTTGTTTGCTAGCTTCTGCGATCTAGCAGCCATTGTAGCATTTCAGCATTTCAGTATTTCAAAATTATTGGGCTTGGCTCTAGAGTGCAGCAAGAATATCCACGCCCCAAGCCTAAGGGAAGGAATGAAATGCTCGACAAAGACCTAGACTCCGCCTTGCACCCCTCGGTAGAAATCATATAAATAGTGCTAGAACGAATAAAAAACCGCTGTTAACATTCTTGTAGCGGCGATTGGGATTAATTGCCCGCTAAAGTTGGCGCCGCCGTCGTTGATTTAATATGCTTGTGTCTGCGCCTCCCGCGATTGCGATGACAGCCCGTATTATGATTATGAAATGATTGTTCCCGGTAGCTGTGCTGTGTGAGTTGGATGCTACTCGATCCCTCGTCCCAAATGTAATTTAGACAGTATAGTAACCCGCAATGCGTAGTTCTCTGCATGGTGGTGACGATATATTGGCATAGGAATTACGTAGTGCTTCACTGTGGACACCGAGAACTAGTTGGGCTAGCCACATATGTGCCTGTATGCCAATATCTGTATACATTTTAGCACAGCCATAGGATAATGCGCTCCTCCTGAGATTAACATCCAGAACATAGACGGATATACATAGCATCTGGCAAGCTAGCCGTCCAGTGGATATGTGTGAATGGATGGGGCATATGTGTAGGCAGGGTAGTATGTATGTATGTGCAACTACATACAGATATATGTAGTAGTAAGTGTCTGTCACCAAATCATATGTACTTGACAATAGCGGGAGAGCTGGTTATATATAGTTGATAAGCGGGAATACATGACATGACTTGACCAGGTGCTATCTCGTGCTTTATTTCTTTGGCTGGCGACATGAAATATCCTTACATGCATGCATATCACGTCTAGATGTTACTTAATCTAGTCCACCACATAGTTAAGTGCACTGCATCGCTATTTATCAAATTGTCGTCGTTGGTTGTTGGATCTTAAAACTGCAAGTACCCTGTATATGACAGTCTGGAGAATAATATCTTGTGAGTGTACAACGTCGAAACTGGCAAGAGCGATCTGGGTTCTTTCCCTCGATGCTATTTTTATTTACTTGTGTTCTGTGGGCTTCGGAATTCTTCGATGAAGCCAAATAATAATGTTCATATTGGTAGTAGAAGTCTCTTTAGCAATCTCTTCATCCGTGACATCTAGCTAAGCCCTTGTTTGTCAACATCACCACTGGTACCGCAGATTTCTATTGATAGGCATCTCTGGAAACTTGACGCTGCATCCACTAGTGCCAGCACCATTAGAACCACTGCATTATCCCTGCTACACATCTCTACCTTGGCCTACGACCAGCATTGCTTACAGTTAGGCCGTGAAGTGAAGCCCGCCGAAGAGAGTTTGCCTTATTGGCGTGTTTTTGCGTCTTTTCAGTACTGGCCCCTTTTGGGTTACTAACACTTGATTGACTACGAGGTGAAGCCATCACCATTTCTATCAGGCATTAGGGACGAGATCCTGACCAAGCAGGTTAGAAGAAAGAGAAAAAAACGCAGGTGAGACATCAGGCGTTGATTGCTTCCTTGATTGCGCACTGCCATCTGATGGAGTGTATTCCGTCTTCAGGTATTATTATCACTATAACTTTCTTTTGCTGAGTTAACCCAAAGTCAAGACCAAGTCAAGATGTCTGTCTACATGTAGGCATGTGCCATGGCGCCGTATAGAAGCAAACATTATTCGCGTTTTTTTTTCTTCTATAGCTAGTGATACTGGACTTCAGCAAGTGTAGGCTGCTACAACTAAGAATGCTGGTGACTACAAGCAAGCGGGATTTCATCCTTTGTCGTCTTTGTATATCCGAACGAAGCTGCGTAAAAAATAAAAGATGTCTATCAGAGGCTACATACCAGAGCAACATAACAACACATTCATACATCACCCACCCCTTTATCGCTCCGAGAAATCCATTTCCACCGCGCCTTCTATGGCAAGCTAAGCTAGTGTGGTCAAGCTTCTGGTTGATATTACTGCTCTTACAGATAACATAGGGCGTATCAAACTGCTGTTGTTTATCCATTTACCACTGTTGCTGCACTGACCTAGTCCCACAGACTTCCTAGTCCTGTCCCATCTATTTGTATCCAACTATCGCTCACCTCTCTCATTCTCCTCCTCCTGCTTGACTGCACCCCCTTCACACCCCCTCCCCTACTCCTTCCACACATCTCCTGCTTTGCGTTGCTCTCTACCACGCCTCACAGCCCCAATGAGTGTGTGGCCCCTGCAGACAGGACTGAGAAGCACCAGCAAAAACCGAAAAAAACAGCAAAAACAATCATTGATGCTGACAACCCGTGGCGAAATAAAGGTCCTTTTTACTATTAGACTGTACATGTATACGCAGCAGTCTAGACAACAGACGTCTTGAACACCCTTTAACGGTTCTTGTGGCCGCTCTCTTGTCTTCCCCTTCTACTTCTTTCTTTCACCCTTTCCGGTCTTTTGGGTTTGACAAGTACAAACGGCAACCTATTGCTTCACCCATTTTCTTCCAAGACACCTTTTAACTTGATATTCACGAATTAAACCGATACGCTTGTCCGGATACATCATTCACCACCACTATTTGATTAATCTTCCGATCTGTTCCTCTTATTAGTACTGTACCAGCCACAAACCATATACAAAAGAAGAAAAGTACTTTGAACACCCCAGCTCATCTTTCCGCCCGCCGACAGCTTCGTCTCAGTCACTTTTACAATTAATTCTGCATAGTTCAACGCCATACAGAAATACCCGATCTTCGCGGCTCTACTCACCGAACCGATCGACGCTATTAATCATCTCCCAAAAAAACGCCCGACTCACTACTGTCATCAGCAGTTGGCCCCTTCGAAAACTGTATCTAATCCACTAAAGGCGATTTCCTGATCGTTGCCTAGCCGTACAACGCTGTTGCCACCGTGGGTTCAGCTGGTTCGACATAGTGAACTCCCGCCAGCTCTCAAGACATCCAACTTATGCAATAGAGTTGTTGCTTACAGCCTTGCGCGCTAGTAGCACATTCTGCAGTCAGGCATTCGTTTTTATCTCCTGGGATAATTCTGCAGCTTGACGGAGTACCGAGTCGACAAACCGAAAGGAACTTAGCTGAAGATCGATTTCTGACTAGCCCGTCGACTATAAGAAAAAGGACGGACGATAGTATTAGACTTGTACTAACGGCCCAAGTATTGGTGTTGGTGCAAATCAAGATCCGCTTGAATTTCTAGATTCGGCCTCTAAACTTGGATTAGGCGGTGGCTTTCTCTTCCGTGACACACACCATTATACTCGGGTCCCTCAGAGGAAACACAAGGCGCCAGTCTGCCTACTGTTTAGTTTACTCTAAACAAACGCGGTATCAGTCCGGCACCGACTTCGTATATTAAACGACAAAAATACATTCCAAGATGGCTTCAAAACGCCTCAAGGTCCTCGTTGGTAAGTCCTACAGAAACTCGAGATTGAAAACACCATGTACAGTCAAGAGAGAGATTGATTCTTTTCTACGAGGAAGACTGCCTTAGAAACGGCTCTTCTACATCTCGGGCTTGGAAGTTCAATCTTACACAGCTGGTATTTGGGCAAGTGCTCCTCTACATTGTGTATCAGCCACAGGCGCTCCAAGTCCCGTTTCTGGCCTGCACATATCCGATCATTGGCAGCAGCAGCCACTGTATGATCACGCCCTTTCTGGTTACTCTGAAAGTCTAGCCTCTTTTATAGGAGCCGATATTACTGCGTACTGCCATGCAATGTCGAGTACATACAGACTTGTCGACAAATATATTTGTTTCTTGACTGGCTATATTTGTATCCTTGCCCCAATGAAGCGGCTTGTGACACTAGTTCCTGGTGTGTTGGTTCTTAAAACTTGGTGCTGCTAGCGCAGAGCTGATCGGACTTGGCCTGACCTTCGGGGGTTTCGCTGGCAAGCCAACATCCTGGAAAAAAGCGCATCAAGCCAGCGATGGGAAGGAGAGCAGATGAAGAAAAGACTACCAGTTCAACAAGTTAGTCGACACAGCCAAGTTGCGAATGAGATACACCTAGAAGCGAGAGCGATAGCAGAGAAAGGAGATGAAGTTGTCTAGAGTGAAGACTTGCGCTCACTATCATCTGCTGGGCTCTCGGTCGAATCTTGTGCGACGAATCTCAGATGAGCGAGCAGTCGAGCCATTCACTACACGATTCACTTACTTTGCGGGCATTTGGATGCTGCTGAAGTCCAGTCTAGCTCGCTTTTGTTCCTCCTTCTACTTAGTATCCCGCAATCCTTCCCCTTCCCTCGAAGTGGCTTGCCTGGCTTAGATTTTGTTCCCTTGCACTTCCCAGCATATCAGGCTTTGCCATATTCATATGCCCAAGCAAAGATAGAGAAAAAACGAAAAAAAAGACAGGAAAATACCCTCGTTTTGCGACGCTTGTCCGCGATTTGGCCTAGTTTTATTTTCCGCCTTCCTACTCGCTCATTTGGGGGCTACGACGCAGCCAGCAGCGGCCGCCTCTTTTTTCTCCGGCTGCCATGGGTTTATGAATTCTTATTGATCTTATATCTCTTTCTTTTCACTCTGCTATCCCTCTGGTCCTCCTTTCCCTCTCTTTCCATATCCCTAGACAAGCCTCTTTTCTACTTGAATCCGCTTGCTGAATTCATCGATTTGTGTGCGAGTACTATCTTTTGATGCATATTCCCTTTCCTCTATCTCGGTAGCCTCCGCAAGTTGCTTGGCTGAATCGTTGATTTACTTTTTTTTTTTCTCTCTCTCTTATTTCCCATCCAATTACGTACACTACATACAAAACTTCAAAAGTTGCCCGCTGGCACAACTGTCTAAAAAGATTTTGCATCGGGACGCTCTGCACCTTTAACTCCTTCAAACTCTATTACTACTTATTATAATACGGCCGACCTTCATCGTATCATATCACCATCGTTCGCTCTCCTCCTGTCTAGCGTACTAGTAGCGCACAAGACACGGGTTTCTCTCTTTCAGACGTCTCTTTCTCTCTCTTTGAAAACGACCAAGCACCCTTTAAAACCGACATTATGGGTGCCGCTACGAACGATGATGTTGAATACAGTGATCTAATGCGCATTTGTATAGTGGGAGGAAACGCTGTTTCCGCATTCCTGTCATGGAGACTGCAGGCGACGAATGCAACGGATGTAACATTGGTCTGGAAGAACGGTTTCGAACATGTTTCGCAGTACGGAATATCTTTCAAGTAAGTTGATTCCTCTTCAAGTCGATCTCGAAGCAAACGAAACGGAACTCACATACTGACAAGCCCACCTCACTTTCTAGATCGTCAACATTTGGAAACGAGCGCGTCAAGCCCCGCACTGTCGTCCGGTCTGCCGAAGAGGCCGCTGCTGCCAACAAGAACGTCCCATTCGACTATGTAGTACTATGTGTCAAGGCGCTTCCAGACGTCTATGACCTGGCTAGTGTGATTGAGTCAGTAGTGAAGCCAGGTTACACCTGCATCATCGTCAACACATCTGCGACTCTCGGTGTTGAGAGCGCCATCGAGGAGCGTTTCCCTTCAAATGCTGTTCTCTCATTGGTTTGCCAGGCCGATGTTGTGCAACAAGGCCAGAGTGAATTCGAGCACCGCAACGGTATCGACATCTGGGTTGGCCCCACCAGTAAGAACTCGTCGATTTCTTCCAAGACCTCAGAAGATATGGCCGAGGCCTTAGCCACGACCCTCAGCAGCGGCCAAGTCAACTGCCTCGTTGCACCAAACATCCGCCAGTTCCAATACGAGCGCGTCATTGGGTAAGTCTATCATGTATACGATACTGACTTGGTCTTATGTGCCATCAATCAATCACTAACACCGCCTTTTCTCTCCGATAGACCCATTGCCTTTTACCCCGCGAGTGTCATCTTCGAAACGCCGAACCACGCACAGCTTCTTGAGAAGGTTGGTGTCAAGGACCTTGTCCATGGCGTCATTGACGAGTTGATTCACCTGGCCACTGCCCAGGGTTGCTCGTTCCCCGTAGACTTCAAGCAAAAGGTCATCACCGATATGACTTCCTCCACAGCCGAGTCTATCATGTGGCAAGACTTCGTGGCCCGCCGCCCTATGGAAGTTGAAACTCTTCTCGGCTCGCCGATCAAGCTGGCCGCCCAGGCTGGCGTTACCGTGCCCCGTGTCTCAACCATCTATGCCATACTACACAACCTCAACACTGTCAACCGCCAAGGCCCCCCCAAGATTGTCATGAATGGCGGCACTGCGCCAGCCTCGCCCACCGGCATGGCAAACGGCCTACCAAGAATGCCTTCTGCCACCTCAGCGCGTGGAATGGCTATGAATGGAAACGGAATGCGGACTCCCCAGAGCCGGCCCCGGAATTCATCAGCCATGCCATCAACGGGTCCGCCTATCTCAATGATGCCTGGTGGTCGTCGGCCGCCACAGCCTGGTTTCCGGGCGGGCTCTATGGGACCTCCTTCTCGTGCGCAATCTCGCCGCGGCTCCATAGACGGTGATCTCGACGAGTTTGCCCATCTGGCACTCTACGAGGAGGGGATGGACGTCGGTGCTCCTGCTGACAACGGCGACATCCGCGAACGCGAACTTCAGCTGCGCCAGCGCGAGCTCGCCATCAGAGAACAAGAGATGCGTATGCGTCGCAGTGCTGCTGGCCCGCCACCTTCAAGACGTGGTGGACAGCCCATTCGCCACAGCAACATGATTGTGGACGACGATGATGATGAAGAAGATGGCATTGACCCTGCCTCCCTACCCCCTCCCCCGAACGTTAACCCAGATACCTTTGATATGATGTCTATGACCTCCCGCAAAAACCGCAAGACGCAGCTATCACAGTCCGCAATCCGCCGGAACCCCGAATTCGACATGGCGCCTGCGCCCCCTCGGAATGGCGGCTCCCGTTTCCGCTTTGGCCGTGGCCGCGCGAGCGCCGCTCAAATGTCATCGATTCCCGCGCTTGGTGACAACATCCTCGATGACCCCCTGTTGGGCTACTCATCAAACCGCTACGGTAATGTCGACCGTGGCGCCATGGCAGCTAGTTCAAGAGCCAACTCCTTGACTGCCTCTCACGCAAATGACTATTCGTTGAATGGCGGTATCCGCAGGACTAGCCATTCTCCTGGTAATGTGTACGCTGCCTCAGTACGTGGGATGCCCGGAGGCCGGCCATCACCGCCTGGTGGATATCCCGGTGGCCCCGTCATGAACGGACGGCCATCGCCTCCCAATGGCATGATGCCGCCTCCCGGCGCCCGTTATTCTCCTAATGCCGCCAATGGTATGGCTCAGCAGGTTGAGCAACAGGTTGGGGTGAGCACATCCCACCCCAGAAATAATAACACTATGACTTCTCCGTATCCTACTTTGAAACCGGACCATCACCCGAAGAGTACTAGAAGTCTGACTGGTAGTGCGAGTGCTAGTGGACTCAGCGGTGAGTCGGGCGCATCCGCCAACAGTAGCCAGAGCAGCCTAGGCCCTCGGTCACCAGTCTCATAGAATTGGGGCCTGGATATGACCGCTGGCACCTGGCATCGTTCTGGGTGAAGCAGCAACCATGTTGATCTTGATTCCATATGCTTCTTCACGCCTCTGTACTGTTTGCCACGACCACGAAGCTGCTTCTGCATAATGACTCGACACAGCATTACCACGGGTTGAATATAGACTTCTTTCTTTTTAGACTAGCGCGAGCGCTTTTGGTAGGATCATGACGACCTGGACAGGACACTTAATCTTTTTATTTTATTTTATACTAATCATCATGACTCTCCTGTTCATTTATTCCTTATCTCCTTTGTTATATTCGGTTTCTTCACGGGGCTTTTGTTCTCTAAGTTGTTTCTTTCCTTTATATTTGTCTTATTTCCTTTTCCTTTGTCAAAGCTTTCTATTTTCCTTTTTATTCCCGTTTTTATTTGAGATAGTTTCTGTTGTTTCCTGGAGGGCCTTTCATCCTATTTGTTCAAATCGTCATTTTCCAACTAAAAGTCTCTTGTATCTTATACTCTCGCCGTGCCTGTCTGATATACAGAACTCTGCCAATCATGTAGTCTACTAACCAAACTAACCTACTTACTCTTCGGGTGATTCATAACTGCTCTCAACCACCACCAAGAACTACCGTTTTTCTAATTAGGCGACATTTCGACTGACTTTTTTTTCTTTTTCGATAATAGTGAACAGACAGACACTCCAGATAGCTCCTGAAGATTCATTACCACCGTAAACACGGACAAATCCTGATCTCAAATGACAAAAAAGCAACGAAACATTCGATCTTTCATCGTTTTTATATCGCCATCATCATCAACGTCTACGAACAAACTGCTTTTACACCTTCATTTAATTTTTTTTTGTTTCTTCGTATTTCCTATGTTCTTTTTTTTCAATCATTTAAACATAATTTTGATTCAACGATACTTCCATATCTGACTTAATCATCTTTTCTCTTTTTCTGCTTTTTTCTCTTATTCCTACTTTTATTTATTTTTTGAATCTTCTAGAACCGGGCATGAAAAAACCACTCCTTCATATGAGTAAGCAATACTAACTTTTCTATCTTACTTACTACTTTTTGCTTTATATCTCCTACTCTTTCTTGCAAATACCCAATTTCTTTCTCAAAGGTGTCTAACTGTGGCTACGTCGTGACAATAGCTAGATCTGATCATCTTGTCTATTTTGTGCTCTATATTCCTTTGTCTACCGAAAGGTTCCAGGTCATACTTTCTATTTTCTTACCTTTCGTCTACCAAGTTATGCCCGCAGTTCCTCTTTATCATCTTTAGTTGTTTAGTTGAAAGCCCACATGTATCGTTCACGTCTTGATTACATATGTTGAAACATATATATAGATGAGCTGATCATGTATCTTTCTTTTGCTCCTCATCACAAGACTTGACTCTCTGATACATGCGTCCTTTGTAGTTATTTTGTGTACTACAAAATTCATAGGCATCCCCCCCTCATACTTCTTTTCTTTTATCATTTTGGAGTTATCTTTTTTTTCATTTTATCTTAATAAATGAGTGTCTACTTTTTTGTTCGCTTTTTTACAATTGGGCTTTCAATTTTCATTTTCCTCGTAATTTTTTGCGTTCTTTTCTCTGATTTTCGTTTTTGCATCTACTTGAGTCATACCTGCTGTCCTGAAAATTCTACATATGTGTTGTTTTTGTCTATCTAATTTCGGGTTTTTTTTTCTTCTTGATTCTCGTGAAGATATATATTCATACATGGGAGCTATTTTGTCTACCTCTCTTGTCGTTGAGTGTTTTGTTGGTCTTCTAATTCTTGGTACATTCTTTTTTTATATCACATATCTTCTTAACTCTTTACTATATTACATCCTGTTTCTTAATACATTCTATCATATCCTTGCTGTTTATACCAGCTTCTTTCATACAGTCTTTGTCTACTTTAATACTGAGTTGGGATTACCAAATCATATCTTCTAGCATGGTAATGAACCTTTTGTATAATTTCAGCCATATATATACTCATGCTATCATAAACCTACCGCCTAGGATCATAGGAATCATTTGCATGCTATTGCTAGTAAGCCCCTAAACAAAGATCTACAGACGCTAATAGTTGAACAGTCTTAAGTTGTTTTCTACGCCAATATAAAATGAGTGATCTAGAGGCTATAGAAAGTCATAAAAGAAGTCGTACATGAAAGTTGAGAGTCACGGAAGTCCATAGGGTTTCGGCCAATGTTGCTGAGTACGATCTACTGCTTGACCGATTGGCGAGTTTGAGAAGGCAATGTGGCGTATAGGCCTATATCGACAGGTTTGATACAATCCATACGAATATGTTAGCGATCGAGCCTGATAAGTTCACTATCTTACAGAGCCACAACTACAGCAAGCAAAGGCTTGAAAATTGGGCGGGCTCTCACATTATCTGGACTTTCGGTCTAACTGGTGTTAACAGAGCTGAAGAACAGTGAAAGCTGACTCCTCTGCAGTGTTTTCTGAGATAAGATACGCCATGGTCGGGAATGTTTTGAGGAAATACGAAGTCTTAGAGCTCATAGCGACCGACGAACTTTTAGCCCTAATGGCAAAATTATGATTCTTGTGATATTGGTCACTAAAAGGTAGCCGCTAAGTTAGATGCACATCATTAGCTTCCCTTTTGCTATTTTCTATCTTTGTTTTTGCCTTGTACCACGTGACAGCTAATATGACAGGAAAGGATATAGTCTAGAACGTCTTGAGAAGATATTTCAACAGTATTGCACTTCATGATATTGGCGCTGATGATAAAATTTTCTAAGGAAATTGCAGCTGTATCTACTATCTCCCTACTGTAAAGAAAAGCAACAGTCAGAAATAAACTCTTGATTTGCTTAGTTATCAGTGCTGCAGTAGCTTGCTTAGAATCGAGGTAGTTGATGTCGTTTCATAGTGTAAGCACTAGACTACCATCAGAGACTATGTGAAAGAGATTAATAGCAACTACAGGTGCGCGTAGAGTTGGGCATCTCTTGCCACATTTTCAGTTGGTATCAAAGCAAATTAAGCTCTCTATCCAGACGAGCCTGATGTCCCATCGGCTAGGTACTAGTATTAGCTACCCTGATGTCCTTGTTCGTGGTAAAAGCCAAGAATGATAGTTCGGGACGAGACCGGGTCTTGTCACGGGAATCCCCGGTTGATTTGGTTATATTTTACGACTACCTAAATCACTGAGATCATACGACGCTGGATTGGATACCGGACAGATATTTGAAGTCCTCAGCTAGAGACAAACTCAATATGATATCTGGAGTTGATTTGATTATATTTTACGTGCCACCGGGATATCCGGAGTCAGAATTGAGCTCTTAGTTAAATCTCTTGACGATAGATATAAACATCATCATCATCAGTCCTATGGTCTAGTGGTATGACGGTCCCTTCACACGTATCACAGAAGTGAAGATATCGGGACAGGTCCTGGGTTCGATCCCCAGTGGGACTATCTTTTTGGTGCTCTGGTGTTCTGGTGCTCTGGTGTTCTGGTGCTCTGGTGTTCTGGTGTTCTGGTGTTCTGGTGTTCTGGTGTCCTGTGTGAACAGATATAGGATACGGTTGTAGTTATTAGGGCGTATCGGTGTCGGAGTGTGCGTGTATCTATGACTAGGAAAGGTTTTGGTTATTCTTTTTGCTATGAGGTATTTTGATAAGGCTTGTACAACGTAGGTTTCGCGAAGAACAAGATGGGGTGGGTGATGATTTTTGGTGTATTCTGTTATAATACTCGTGCCCTTTTTATGCACGTAGTTTTATATCGAATTACTAATAGGTAATATGAGGATATGTGGCTGCTAATAAGATATATATCAATGGGTGTTTAGTGGATATCAGAACAAAATTGTGATCCAACATTCAGCTCAGACATCACGGTCAAAGTATGATTCTAGCTAATAATAGTTTATATAGATTGATTTGAGCAGTGTCTTGAACATTCTTGGATTGTTTTGGCCGTCCTTTATTGATAGTATAGTGAAGGTGTCCGATAACTCTTATCATACACCCTCCAAGAACGAAAACATATGGAAAACCAGATACCGAATCACATCCCACGTCCTCATTTCGAAGGAAGTGCTTAGAGTTTATTACTTAATAAGTATTGGCGGGAAGACCTCGAAAGTTTGAAAAGAGTGCAAGTTTTTGGATGTTAAATCTCGAATAGACATGATGCCATAACCAAAAAGTCTTACAAAGTTCTCAGCACTAACGCGGTATGATCCGAGCCAGAACAACCACATGCATTCCACTCTTGGCACCATCATCCATTAATTATAGAAGCTGATAGTTCTCCGTGGCCGTTATTCTCTCCCCCGCCCTTTTCTCAGTCTCGTTTATCGAATACTTTCTATGTAAGGCATCAATTGTCTCTTACTCGGTTTCGCCAACCCCGTCATTCATGGTATCGAGTTCGCAAATACTCTTCGAGCTTCAGTTCTCTATACATACCCTCCCCTTGTGATACTATTCTCTATTGCCAGTTCTCGCTGACGAGAGGGCGAACCATGACAGCCGCCAAACGCCGAAGCCGTCAGCATATGCATGAACACGTGCTCTGCCTGGCGGCTCAACAATGGCACTAAACAGCTGTCTTTTGTTCTGCCTAGGCTAAAGCTGAGGCAAGCATCTGAAAACGAAGTTATATAGACAAATACGATAAAAATGTAGGGGATGGGAAGAAGGGTGTGTAAGAGTTCGTAGATGGCCGGACAACCCAATATAGCTGCACCCGGCTATTGTTTTGACCCCGACTTCGTGCCCACCAGAACGGAAGTGCCTTTTGGTGCTGCGTGTAGACAACTTTGTTTGGAGACTTTACTTTTTATTCTATTACCTTTCCCGCAACATCGGACCGACTGTTACCCCAATCTATAAGGAATACCACTTTCTCTACCCTGGCTACCTAGTGATCCCCGTCAAAGTTATTTATTTTCTTGGTGTATCTATGTGAGCCTCAAGAGTTCGGCCCGTCGAAAAACGATCATGAAACTGGCGTGTTCTCTTCAGCATGCGTGAGACAAGTTCGGTTTATTGGGAGTCAAGGCGTATACACATGCAGTCTACAGTGTTCTCAGGTTAACAGTGAAAGAGCCAAGAAAGCACAAACAAGGTTGAGTATAAGCCCGTACGCACTATTGAGTTGACACTCCCGTCTACATCTGTCTGATCTTTCAATCAAATAGTCAAAGAGGTTGTTCCATCAGGGTTCCCTTACACTGGCCAAGTCTTGTCTATTAATACAACACAAGAGCGTTCTGCGTCCCGTAGACGCTAGGTTGCGAAGCACAGAAACAATAGCCACAGCTTTTCATCATACAGGTACTCAGCTGTTGTTCGTATGGATCAAACTACAACCTAGAAGACTTGAGTACACGTGGTATAGACCAGTTCCAAACTAGCCAGGCAGAGACATCAAAGCCAAGGGTGTCATATAAGGAATGTATGAAGAAGGCTTCCAGAACTAAAGCTTAAGAAAGCCTCATGCATAGAACCTCCTCGTGAGATCAAGCCATTATCGGTGGGAAGCCATGTGACGGAAGGCCTCTATGGGTAGGATACGGCAATAGCTGTCGTTTGGGGTAACAATATAATAAAGAGCATTCAGAAACGCAAAGAACGGCTAAAGGATAGCTCATGGGTGTAACCGTGCGGAGTTTCCATTAGGTAATCCTGGGCTATTCTTCCTTTTTCGCGCCTTTCTTTTGACTTCTTTCTATTCTGCTAGACTAGTAAAAGTTCATTACCCCAGATTGTATTTCTATACATACTATATAGCGTTTCATGACATTCAAGGACTATGCGATGTCTGGGCAGAGTTTATTACGTATAATATTGGCACAAAGCACTGTCGGACAAGCCCGGCAGGCTCTTTGTTCTGTTATTCGGGGTTGGTGAACTGATCTTTGTAGTATACTTGGAGAAAACAATGTCCCCGAGAACAAGGGCATCAAAGCTTTTATGGGTCGATTGCAGTGTACATATTTGTATAACTCAGCGCATGTTTTCCCATCACCATGATGTATGTGTGTATGAATATGTTTAAATTTATAGCTTTTACATCATATCCTTTTTAGGTCGGGTTAATTTGTCCGTACCTCCGCAACTTACTAATAATGCAGTATACCAAGTTTTTGGGGTTTTTTTTTCTGTTCTCTCCATCACAACTCACCAATTACGTGCTCATGACAAATTCACAACTATATAAAAAGGTACCGGTCTTTTCAGTTTACTTGGCGTCGGGTCACAATAGTGTATCGTCCAAGCATATTAGGGCTATTTCTGGCCATAACGTTATGGTCATGAGAAGATACAACAATGGCTAACATTGTATATCCTTTTTTTCAACGTCAACATCAAGATACCAAGATTCTTGAGTCGCCGTCTGTGCCTTCAGCCGCCTTCAATTTTGATTTATTTTTTTGTATTTATTTTTTCCTTCTTTATACTCATAGCCATGCACAAGGCGCTGTCTACTGAGGTGACTACATGTAAGTTGCTTGATGAAATGAAACTCCAAGGATTGAAAAGAGCCGCAAGATGACTCGTGCGAGACAAGAACCGGAAGCTACGAATATGCGTTCAAGATTTGGCTATTAGAGACTGTCTTCTCTAAACACATGACAGGCTGGCAAGGTATCATATATGTACGTATGTACATACATCACAGTATAATTATGTATTTAGACACATATGTATACTTCTAGCTATGTTTGCGGTTTTATATGTATGTTTCAATGAGGGTAATTGTGAGTTAAGAGTTTGCTATAGCGAAAACTTACGTATCTATTTTCACTTAACCAGGGCTATTGTTAGATCGTGTATTGGGGAATCTCACACGTGATCAAAAATGGAAATTATGTAACATGAGAGGCGGATAACGCCGCTTTTTGTTCACGTCATGGAGAAGATGGATAGAAATTCCACAAAAAAACCTTGAACCGGTCAATAGGTTGACGAAAAACTAAATCACGAATGGGAAAGAAAAGAAAGAATATAGCAATAGAGTCACTTGTTGAAATTACGGTATAGTGACAATGCAAAAGTGTATCACAGTGTATCAAGACAGATTATGCAAAGTTATTCATTTCCTAAGTTATTTAATTTTAATTCCTCCGCCTTGATGTACTATAACCAGAAATAGAAAGAGGAGAACAAAAAGAAGTCCGGCAAACGAAACGAAACAAAATATAGTAAAACAAGTCGGTTTACCCAAGGGTTGGACAAGGCTGGTCACTTTTACTGATCAAGTGGTGTGATGCTCTCCCGAGATCTGTGAAACAAACTGCCAATAGCTTAAAAAATTTTTAAGAAAATAAGACTCGAAAACGGAAAAGACGTAGAGAGGAAATTAAAAGCAAAAAAACACCTTGGGACACTCTAGTGACGCTAGTTTTTTTTTAGAATATACCCCATGATTTTAGAAAAGCAAGAGTCTACGTCACAATATATATTCCGGGAAGAAATAGCACACATTGCTACTAAATAAATGTATATTGTGTGCGACGATAGAGACAGCATCAGGTCATGGCTTGCGTAATGACATCAATATATCGAGTATTGATATCTGTACACCCAGATTATATACATATATAGTGATAGCATTTCATGATAAACCCCTCCTAGCTAAGATATCTTGTTCGTTCTCTTAGAATGCCGGTATTCGAAGATATTCACGTCCTCAAACGGGCGAGTTTATTCACATATTATTTACATCGGATGTAAAGATATGGGATAGCGATGGAACATTTTGTAATCAGCCTGTGAAATAACCACTTGATTATGAATAGAGTCAGTTCAAAGACTTTCATGATCTATATACGTTTCCGTATAGCGTTGGGGGAAACACACTTCCACCAAAAAGAGATAACAAAAGAAAACCACTCAGTTCTGCCAAGTTCACCAAAGAAACAAACCGGATGTTCTCCAAAAATTTGAATTCAGCCGGAGAAGAAAGATACCCTACAGGTCTCCAATGTCATGGTGCTATAGACGAGACGGTTCCAACCCGCCTGCCATGCGGGTCAGCCTTCATATGTATGAGTTTTGTATATTATACTGTAAAGCAATAGCTTTGGGTGGGATGAACAGTATCATTTACTATTGTGTTATATTTTGCTATTCCAACATAGTACAATTTAATCATAATCATGAATATGTCTAAGCCTCCCTTCCCTGATCCGAATTCTTCAGTAGCTCATTCTTATTGTACGAAGAGACCAAGGTTAACTAGTTTCACCAAGTCAAGATAACTTAGCCTCTCAGCTACTATTTAGTTTAATAGTCCTCTTGTTCTCTAAGGTGTGACTTGTTTTTTGAGCCAAAAAAAAAAAAAAAAAAGAAAAAAAGCTTTTGTCGAATTTCTACTTTTGTTTACTCAAATTTTTTTTTTCTGCTTGGGAACTAAGAGCGCAAAGAAAAGAAAAGAAAAAAAAAGAAAAAAAGAATGGCCATAAGATTCACTTACTAGGGTCGATATAAGGGTTAGATTAGGCTACATGTAACAAACAAGCTAATTCATAGTCTTTTACACGTCTTTATGTGGATCACGTGGATTCGATCGTGAAGGGTACAAAAGAGATCAGGAAACATAGAACAGAGCAATGCAAAAGATCAAAGATATCATATAGAGGGTAGGAGCATCGTTAACCTGGCTAAACTTTTCCCACTTAGTTCTCCTAAGGGTTAGGGCGTAAGGGTTAGGGGCATATGTCTACAAAGAAGTTTGTCGCCTTGATGAATTTGACTTGAGCAATGGAGGGAGGCCAGTGTTTGCTAACTCATAGCCAGGTATTCCAATATGTCCAGGAACCCAGAGCGGGGTGACTTGTCCAGCTTTGACATGGCGACCCCGACATCTATCCGGCAAAGTTCGGACCAGAGAGTGGAACTCTTTGACCTGGGCTTGGCTGGTGTCTGTTGGTGCGAGCCATGAGGCAAGCATATTATCCTTGGTTGTCGATGATATCCTGGATGAACGAGCCAAATGACACCGGGTTATTTATGTGTGTACTTCGCATTGAAGTGAGACTAATACATATATACATTGATGGCTAACCCCAACACACGACAACCGCATACGCTCGTTCAGAGGAGTCTCCAGAAACCAAGAAAGGTAAAAGTGAAAATAAAAGATGCGGGAGAAATAAGGTGGCTGTCTCCAAGCTGGAGAATGAACGAGGAAAACTTTGTCACATGTATTTGGCGCCTGAAGGAATATGCGCACTTAAGACTCTACATTCAAGGGCGTCAACCATAATTGTTAGTGTCCAGATCAAGCCATGATTGGCGACGGGCGAGATTTTAGTTGAAGAAACGAAGGAAACATAATGAACGCAATTTTAGCTTAAAAAAACAACTAGGCCAAAGATTCAAGAATATGGTGACTGAAAGCCTTTGAGTCAATAAAAAGTGCGTAATCTCTTCCTTTCTTAATTACTAAAGGGATTCAGAAACCAGTGTATATGTATGGTGACGCTTAAGAAATTATCGTCGTCCCCACCGAAGAAATCAGTTGTTAGTTGAAAAAGTAGTACCATGGACAACTTGATTGTTTGTTTCAACAATCTAGACTGAGCACAAGAGGTTGAGATTATAGAAAAAGGGGCGATTAGCTTTGGCTTCATTGACATGCCAGTTTACCATGCCCTAAAGATTATGTACAGATAGTTGCACGTGACTCGTGCCTAAATCCAAATTTCAAGTTTGGCGTTGTCTTCCTGTGCCTCTAATAAAACTAAACCTGCCCTAAGATTTTAACATCATTTTTTCCCTCATCTGCCCCTGGTTGAGGCTCTTACATGTACGGATAGATGCTAGTCAGGCGAGCATGAAGATGGCAAGCCTGTCTATCTAGTTCTAAGCCGCAATTGTAGCATGGCTTTGGCACGGCATGGCATGTGATTTTCTGATGTTTCTCCTCACTAGAGAATAACTAGTTGTATCTGTATAATTTAGTTGTACATTTCGTATTGTACGGTTGTGACTACGTTGCCACCGGTGGAGTTTTTAGATATGACATCGAACTGGAGAGGCTGTCTCCAGATATAGGCGGAGGAGAGGACATAATCCATCATTACAAAGAATGGATCCTCTTTATAGCAAAACGACAGAGCAATAGAGGAGTGATGATAAGATATCATACATGGAGGCGTGAGAATTTCAATAAAATAGAATCACATTTGATATAATGCAAGAGTGGTGGTGAGTTCACAAAGACAAATTGACTGATATGGGACGTAGTGCATTGACAACCACTCGTGGCGCTAGAAGGAGAGGGTTTGTAGTGATAAGGCTTGGCATGTTGGGGTCAAATAAGCTGATGGTCGATGGTCCCATGATGAGGGAGGTCCATCGCCCTCCATTGGCCGTATCGAAAGTTTTCACGATCTATAGTTGTACATGTAGACTACATGTATGTACATAGTTGTAGTAGACATGATACAGCTCTGTGCTTCTTTTCTTCTTCGCGTATAGCGCATACTCCATCTGGTCAGGCCGCTGGGAAAACTATCTAAATATGTATATGTATGAGGAGTAGCCATTGGGTAAGTTTGTTTTCTGCACATGTAGATATACACATTATGACAACCGGCCAGTTATAGGAATACTTGGCTCGGAGAATGGCACTCCGTCATGAATCACCGGGGCCTCCGTCAGCCTAGCTGTGAGATGGTACTATTGTAATCACATAGTTTCGTTGTAGATGATGCCAACGATTAGAAACTACATATAGATACGTATACATCGGTGACAATGCAACTCCAAAATGCCAATGATCGAAAATCCTTTATTGTTAGCTGCGACTAATGTGTAGCTTCTTTTTTGTTCTTGCGTGGCGATCTCAGAGCAGACTTATCATATCGAGTCTAGCAGAAAATCAAAATGGAAGTCAGGCCTCTTCAACCACGCTGTCGTTGAGAGGTGGAAATAGAGTTCGGAGTCCAATACGACGTGGTGCATCCCTTGTTGAGACGGGTGAGAAGAGGCTTGTAGACTCTGTTTAATTAGTGATGTAGTACTGCAGGACAATAAAAACATGGAGGACATATGCACATATTAGCGCATTAGACCGTGAGGTAGACTATCCTAGTACATGTACATATGTATGAGCTATCGTAAACTCGTGAACTAGCTTTAGAAGTGCCAGGGAAGGTTCTATGGTCCAATATGCCGCGAAAACCATACGTAAAGGAATGCTTTAGATCGTGCAACGGGTGGAAAATGGGTTGTTCGATGCCTGTCCAGTAGATCAAGGGGTGTGTGCCCATACAAACACATCCTACATACATATTTATGTAATACATTGTTCTTTTATAGCAGGTACAGCGTCTGGTGCAAAAAAAAAGCTGTTGTCTAGCTTGCTGCTAGCAGGCCAAGGAAATCCAGAATATGAGAGCCTCGGGCTAGCCGGCTAGTTCTTGGTTCATGTTTGTTGCTCTTGTCATTTGACCATCACGTTACGTGTATTCACCAGCTTAAGCTTATAGCGGCATGGAGATATGGGAAGTAAAGCACTATCCACAGCCTGACATCTGACTGTGATCTAAATATTGATAGTATTTCGCCGCGCTGCTTGTTCTGAATAAAGATAAAATAGTCTGCAACTCTTAGATTTGCACATACACCCATATAAATCCTAAGCCTTATATCTAGGCTTTAATTCCCCCGGCTTCATAGAGACTTCGCCAAGATGACGCTTGGGCTGCCGGCATAATGTCAAGAGGTCAAAAGTCTGCGTATAGCTCCAAATTTTCTTATCTATTTTGGGTTTTTAGTGAATTATTTGTTATTTTTTTTTATTTTTTTAGCCGCTGTCAAAACCCTAGGAAAAAAGATGGAGCTGAGGAGAATGGACCTGCTATCTTCTGGGGCAGTAGGAGGAAACATGTGGGACGCTGTGTCATACCATTTCTTTTAAATGTTATCTGTATTTTATTTTATATTTTATATTTTATATTTTATTTTATATATATTTTTTTACATAGCAATACCGGCCGAACCCTTTTTCTCTACACTCCCTATGTCAACCAACATCCACTAGCCATTTTCACGCCCCGATTAAACACTACGACATCTAATTGGCATTACATAGCACACCTCAGCTTCTTGACTTTGGCTTGGGGGCGTGAGTAGCACCAGTTCTTGACCTGGATCTATCTCTGGGCCAAATGACCAAACTTGGACGGTTTGTCTTCGCCTTGACACTTGGGTGGTATGGTCTAGAAAGCACTTCAGTATCTTCTTTGGACGGAAAAGAAGATACTGATGGCCATCCAGTCCGTCGAACTATAAGATGGCCATGATCGCCGGAGCTATCAATGGCATCAGATCTCTCTCTCTTTTGTCTCCATCCCTCACACTTCCTGCTTCTGGACACTATTGAAGCTATACTCTCAGGTTTCTCTATTTCTATTGCTTTGACTTGTTTACTCTTGAGTCAAACTCTGTATACACATTCTTTACCACCTCGTTTCATGTGAATATACTTCTTTTTGTCACATCAACCCTTTTATATATCTCACATATCCAAGATGGTTTTCTCGAAGATCAACACCGCGAAGCTGCTTTCGCTGGCCGCTTTCGTTGCCGTCCCTGTGGCTGCTCGTCCTCAGTCTTTGGCTGCTCGTGCTGCCAACAACGCTCAGTGTCTAGAGCTTGCCATCTCAAATGGTACCTTGACTGCTGAGTGCCTCAACTTCCGTCCCCAGACTCATGTTATGCCCAAGCAGGGTTGGATAAACGATCCCTGTGCGCCTGGCTATGATTCTGTGAACCAGAACTACCACCTTGGTTTCCAGTGGGCTCCTGAGTCCATTGAATGGGGCAACATCACTTGGGGTGGTGCTGTCTCTAAGGATCTAATCAACTGGCAGGTGTCTCTGAACACCAGCCTTGCCCCTCAGGATCCCGACTACCCTTATGATCTGCTGGGTATCTACACTGGTAGTGCCATCAACTCCAACATCAACGGTGAGAAGAACGGTACAATCACTGCCGCTTACACTGCCGTCAAATCCCTTCCCATCACCTGGAAGAACAACTACACTCGCGGCTCCGAGTCTCTTGCTCTGGCCTTCTCCACCGACTCTGGTCTGACCTGGGAGCGCTACGCCGGCAACGTCATCCTTGATAATGGTCCTACAGATGCCGACATCGTCGGCTGGCGTGATCCTTTTGTTGCTGAATGGCCCACTGTTGAGGCCATGCTGCACAACAACGTTACCGGCAACTACCTTTACGGTATCATCTCCGGTGGCATCCGTGATACTACTCCTACCACCTGGCTGTATGAGATCGATACCAACGCTCTTCAGAACTGGCGCTACGTCGGCCCTCTGGTCAACATCCCTTACCAGTACAACCCTTCACCTAAGTGGGTTGGTGACTACGGAGTTAACTGGGAGGTCTGCAACTTCCTGAACATTGCCAGCGAGGACAAGACCATCCAGCATGACTACATTGTCTGCGGTTGCGAAGGCAACAACGTCACCAAAGAGGAACTTGAGTATCAGGGCGTCCAACGTTCCGACAAAAGCCAGACTTGGTTGCAGGGTCCTTGGACTGTCAAGAACAACTCTGTTGAGATGAGTTATGAGCATGGTGGTCAGCTCGACTACGGTCTTGTCTACGCCGGTAACTCCTTCTGGGATCCCATCACGGAGACTTATATCTTCTGGGGTTGGATTCTTGAGGATGATCTCCCCATCCGCTACCTGGAGACTCAGTTCTGGGCTGGTGTCATAACCCTTCCCCGTACTATCAAGTTGTGGTCTGTTGACAACGTTGTTGGCGCTCTAGTCTCCGAACTAGACACCATTGCCTCTCTCGAGGTCACTGAGGGCACCACCAACTCTCGCGTTAGTGGCCTGTCTGCCATTATCGACCCTCGTGTGAAAGAGATGCGCCGCAAGCACACCATCATCCCCAAGTCCAAGAAGGGTGGCCTGAAGACCAATACCACTCTCTGTAGCGACCACGATGCTTTCGAGATGGTTGCTTCCATCCGCGTTGGTCCCAGCAGCAGCCCCGTTGGTATTCGTTTCCTGCATGGCAACGGTAAGCACAATTCACCTGCAACTATCAAACACTTTTGAACAGTATGCTAACTTTTTCATTGCAGACGAGTTCACTGACCTCATGTTCAGCGCCATTGATGAGGAGCTCGTCATTGACCGTGCCAACTCTACCCACTGGGCTGACATCCGAACAATTCCCGAGATTGCCCCTCACACCCTGTTCCAGTTTAGCGACGGCACCTGGGAGACTCTAGATCTGACCATCATCTACGATCGCTCCACCATTGAGCTCTTCGCCAACAACAGAACCGCACTGACTACCCGGGTCTACCCTATCTCGGGCACTGTCAATGGTATTGAACTGTTGTCCACCTCGGACGACAACTCCACCGAGATCCTGAGCGTCGAGCTCTGGAAGCTGGAGGCCAGCATCACCTTCATTGAGGCGTAAGAGAGGCAATTTCTCAATCTCCTTTATGACATATGACGACCTACATTGTAACATCATTTCCTGTATAACTCTCATCATCATACCACCCCATCATATCAGCATAATACAAGTTTTGATCATCTGAAAACAAAAAATGTTGGAACTATCAATTATTGTGACTTGTATGTTATCATATTTTCTCTTGTATATGAATGCAAGACTTCTTTGTTATAAACTTTTTTACTTTCACATCTACCTGCTGCAGCGGCCGGCCCCCCGGTGCAAGATAATGCGTCGTATGATCTCAGTAATTTATGTAGACGTAAAATATAATCAAGTCATATCAAAAGAAACCAAAAACAATCAAAACATCAAACATCAACTATCTACTCCTCAGGCCAGGAAGCCTTCCTCACAATCAACAAAAGCATCCTCATCATGATTCTCTCCAAGTCTGGAGGGCAAACTGGGAGTGCAGCACACTCACCCATGCAGCCTTCTCGAGCCATCCTGTGAGTCACCCAATGAGCCTCAACTAGCGTTTGAGCCATTAGGAGGTCTACAGTTCTAGCAAGCCAAGCAGATGTAGTCTTGTTGCTGCGGTATCTTGAACGTAGTCTCAGACCTTGAGTCCATGGATCCGCCCTGGGGGAACACAACGGGGTAGAACTGTTCACCGGCTTCCAGAGGGGTGGCATCTACCAATCTTGTTGTTGTAGCCCTTGTCGAGGATGGCAGCTGCGTCTTTGGAGGAGGTTTCACCATAGAGAGATATGATGGTCAGGTTGTAGAGTTTGCGCAATCCTACGTCCTCAAATCCCCAATCCGCTCGTCGGCCCAAGTCATCCTCGTTGTGCCGGAAGCTAAGCCGGGCCGAGCTTGTTTCTTGATCCTTGAACGCTGGAATAGTCTGTAAAGGGACGACCCGGGACCGGTTGGTCCCGGAGTAAGGCCTCTTTGCGGTCTCGTCTAAGGACATCTCAGCCAATTTGACAACCATCAACAATACCCTAGCCAACATAGAGAAATGGTGCACGAACAACTGTCTTGAGCTAGACTGGGATAAAACAGGACTGTTGCACAAGAGGATGCTCTTCCACAGATGTAGTGAAACTCTCCAATGGAGTGATGCTAAAGCCCTCCAAGTCTCTAAGATGACTAGGTATGTTGTGGGATTCCGGCTTCAATTTTCTGGTATACTCAGAAAGATCACTGCTCAAGCCAAGGGAACCACAAACGCACTCCGTGCTCTTTTGGGAGCGTACTGAGGAACCCCAGTGAGAAGTCTACTATGTAGTAAGGAGTTAAGGAGTTGTGTGCTCCCCCAACTGACCTATGCCTCATAGGTCTCCCTTCATGCAAGCTAAAGGAAAAGCAAAGCTAGATCTAGCTTGGAGAGCTACCCTGAGGGCCGCGATGCCTGTATACTGCACCAAGCCAATCAGGCTTTTGCACATCCTCTCCTCTTTCCCATCCATGCAGTTGGTACTCAAGGACTTGGAAAGGGCCGTTGCCATTTGGGTCTCCACGGTAGACTCCTGCCATTCTCTAAGCATTCCAGAGATAGATGGACAAATCCATGAGTACAAAGACATGCTTGAGAAGAAGATTGAAGAGCCGAATAGACTCTTACTAGAGGAAACGGGCCCTCCTGGCCGTCTGTCACCTCAGCTAGACAAAGAAGAAGCCACCAAACGCCACTTGAAAGAGGTAGCTGAGGCAGACCCTAAAACTCTAAGGGCCTACTCTGATGGCTCTCGTGAGGAGATGGGCAATACAGGAGCCGGGTCGGCAGTCTTCTACGACGGCACCAAACTCTGTGAAGGTCTAGGGTCATGTGACTCCCTTCGAGAAGTGGCTGACGCAGAGGTTATCGCTGCAGCCAATGCAGTTCAAGCAGCCATGGAGCATGCTCCTCCCTACGCAGGCAGTCTGTATCTATGCCTAGACAATATGGGTGTCGCACAACACATCTCCAATAGGTATAGCAAAAAGGGAACCTCTCAAGAGGCTATCAACAAGATCCGGCTCCTACTCCATGAGTAGTAAGGAGGCACAGAGCGTGTAGGACTAGCGGTCGGTGGCATCAGATGGGTTCCAGGACACACTGAGGTCCCTGGCAACGAGCTAGTTGACAAGCTGGCGATCAAGTTTGCACAAGCAGTACTAAGCTTGTCCACCCCGGCCACCAAGGCCATGAACATATGTCCTTTGCTTTCGCTGCAGATGGAAAAACACACAGCTCAAGGCCGATTTCAAATCTTGGAGATAACAGAGTGTGAGCTAAGAGAACACCTTGTGACCCGTCTTGGAACAAAGACTGTCTACAAGGATGACTAGTTTGAAGACCAGCACAGGTCTACGGTGGGGTGAATCCTATCAGCTCAGACAGGCCATGGTGACTTTGCGAGGTACGATGACCGTTTAGAACATACCGATGCTGAAAGAGATTGCCCACTGTGCCAGCAACGAAAGGAACCTTTACATCCCTGGTCCTGCCCCAGCAATGAGAGACCACTCCGGGCTAGCTTCGCCAATAAGCTACTCAGGAAAGAGAGTTCATGCAAGTTCCTTGCCAAAAGGTTAGAGGTAAATGGCGACACTACAGGGCCCACACACCTAGAGAAGAAGCCCCACCAGTGGGCCAGACAAGCACTACAGAGGGGGAACGTGACTGAGGATGTTTTGGTGTAGTTTTTGTTTCTGTTTCACTATTCTTTTTCTATGTTTTGTCTTTTCTTGATGTATTCGCCTTACTGCTTTTATGTTTTATTTTCAAGTTTTCTTCTGCGTCTTTTTTTTTTGTATTTGTTTTTGCTGCTCATGTATGGACCACTAGTTTTTCGGGGGCTAGAAGATGGCAGTAATCGATGTCTTTCGCTTGAAGCATGTAGTCGTGTTGTTATGGTAACAGTATGTTGACGTTGAAGAGATTGATTTGTGTAACGTTCAAATTTGAGCACCTGCAGTTTTTTCGGATGACATCGGACAACTGCCTCCGCGCAAAACATACCGCCAATTGTAGCAAGATACGACTTAATGTTAGGTTCAAGTTGAATGACAAACACAATCACAGATAGGTTCGAAAACGGCACTGCATACATACTGTCAACAACCTCAATATGTTCGAGCTAAAACCTTAGTTGTCCTCTTCTTATCCAGATGAGGAATGAGCATGCTGATTATAATCTCAATTGCTACTATTGATGTAGTCCGATACTTGACGACATGAATAGTATTAACAGATAGGAGATCAAGAATAACCTATCTACTCGGTGTCAGTATGGACAATTTTACAGGTAAGAAACGTTGCATTACTAAAATCACCGTTTGAGTCCTATAAATGGAGAGTTTCTATTATCATTATTATTATTATCTTCATCTATGTCCTTTGAAAAACAGGCCGGAGATTAGTAGAAAGACAAACAAGTTTGTACTTCAGCGCTGTGCTATCTTGGCTAACACTTCTCAACAATAGCTAGGTATTTAGTTCATGTCCAAGATTACAGCTTGAGGGCATATATTTACATGGATTTTTATTTTAGAAGTCCCCTAGTCCAAATCTTTCAAACAAGTCAACTTCAAACTTCACCCAAGTTACTGTTTTCTATCACGTGATATGATAGCATGGTCAAACAGATAATTATGGGCCTGGCTGACTGTGTCGGTTATGTCTGTTTTCTTAACCCTTACGAGATGCGCGTTGTGTTGAACGTCCACCAATCGCCAAAAGCACACCAATTTTTGCGCACTACGATATTGCCTTCACATAAAACAGAGCTATCCAAGAATGTCATCTAGGCAACCTATTGGTCGGCCATCTATGGCAGCCGGTAGTGGTGCTGTTAAGCAACGTCAACTTGTATGTCTAGTCCTACCCCTAGATACGACATAGAACAAAATCCAAGTGCTTCACTTCAGCTACTATAATACTGGGAACGATAAGAATGAAAACGAGAATGCGCAACTGACTAGACTGGACTCATACCAAGGCCAACCTTCAAAACCAACTTGCCCAACTTTCCTCCAACCTAGCAGACACTGAAAACTTACTTCGTATGACGAGTGTTCAAGCCGAAGCCATGAAAGGACTGGGAGCTTGGCATAGTGGATTGTAAGTAACCCCCCCTTTCACGTCTTCGCACATTGCATGAATATAGCATCTGACTTATTGAGATAGGTTCATGGCAGCAAGTAAAGTCTTGGGCGAGGAATCAGTACAGCGACAACCCGCGAGTAAGGTTTAAGCATAATTGAGTTTTGTAATTGTGATGATACTATTGCGCCACGTTGAATGAACATCAGGATCTTCATCGACAAGCGAGTGATAGTCGGCATTGCATTATACGTGCAAATGGGCGATATGATGATTATATTTTATTTTGAAATATTCTATAAGTAATACAGTACACGTGATACATGAAACTAATCGATAGTCAGTCTCCCATTACTATGATCATCATGGATGTAGATAACTTACAAAGTTTGTGACAAAGGCTATACCTTCGTGATTCTTGCCCTCAACACCTTTCTTTGTTTGAGTGCGCGTTCTTTTAGCGCTTGGTTTCTTTTTCGTTTGCGTTCTTTTTGCTTCAATTTCCTGGCAGACGGTGTTGTTGGTATAGTCTGATAAAGTTCGACCTTGGCATCACTAGAGCCGGCTTTTGATACTTTTTCCTCCGCAGGGAAACGTTTGACACGACCGCACGATATACAGGAAATCTCTAAGAGATTATGCTTCGCTAAAACCCGAGTTTTGCTATTGCCGGTGGTGGGTTGTAGTAGTGTGTTGCAGTTTCTACACATGCTTCGTTTTATATCAGTTGATAACCTGATTTGCATGCGTTGTGCAACATCCCGGATGATCCAATTCAGCCGACGAGAAGAGCTGGAAAGATGTTGTAGAGCAGCAGCTTCTTCCTTAGCTTGAAGCAAAGATGGGGGTGGTGGTGGTCTTGATGGAGAAGTAGGATAGTTTACACTGCCTTGAAGCTTGATTTTCTCAGCAACGAGCAACTGAGATGCTTGATAGAGGTAGTTCATTCGTTGGTACGCCTGCTTATTTGGAATTGACTGGCTCTTTTTGTCTTTGCCTTTTCCCTTTTCTTTCGCCATTTTTTTGGTTGGATTTGTTGAAAGAGAGAACCTTCTAAGAATTATAGTTTAGTTTGAGAAGGTTTGATTTGAGATATTTCTTTTCTCTGGGCTACTGAGAAACGAGGACTAATATAACGGAAGGAGTACATTGCATATTGAGTGTGGCAAGTGATATACTCATGTTAGTCTACAGGTATGTACTAATGAGCTCACGAGAAGTTTCTCGATGAGCTCCGTGAGCAGTGACAGCTAGTGTCTTTGTTTAGCCGATAATTAGCCTACAGCAGAAGTAACAGAGTGCGCCGTGATTGGTCCATAGATGCGCGTTTGGCACACGTTGGCGATTGCCTTCTGTCACCTTCCACCGCTAGACAAAATCCTAAGGCAGGTAGGCAGCCTCGTCTCTCCTAAGCCTTGCCTCATAGTCCGCATTTACTCAGCTAGCCAGTTTTACCTGACCAATGCTCGTTTTTTTCTGCATTCGACCCCCCTTGACCGAGTGTTTTTCTTCCTCTTCTTTACTCACCAACATCGATCGTTGCCCTGCCATCGATTTATCGAACAGAACGGCCCAAGCTTGTTTGTAAATTCTTGTTCCCAGGAATTTTGCAAGCTTTCTCCCTTTCCCTTTCTTCTTTCCCTCCTTCATCCATCCCCAATTGAAAGCTTCCCAAGCTCTCTTTCCTCTGTGCATCTTGATTGTTGATCTTGAGCAGCACCGCGAAATCATCAAAGATACATCTCGACACCCTTTTTGATTATTCCAATCATAACAATCATCATGTCTGCTGAGGAGGATCTCATCGACTACTCTGATGACGAGGTCATCACCAACAAGGAGACCTCGGCCTCCACCGCAGCCAAGAAAGAGACTGCCGGCGCTGAGCCCGTCGATAAGAAGGGTTCATACGTCGGTATTCACTCGACTGGTTTCCGTGACTTCTTTCTGAAGACTGAGCTTCTACGCGCCATCGCAGACTGCGGTTTCGAACATCCTTCCGAGGGTCAGTTACCTTTCTAATTGCATATATCTCAAGCACAACACCCAAAGCATCTCTCTACTCGCATCCCTCCAGCTATCCGGGGAATCAAGAAAGAGTCGAAAAAAGAAGACCAAGAAGAACCATATGTCCAACAGAGGACAGGACCATAGCTTTCCTTGCGACGCCTACCAACCACCGTGCATCTACATCGCGGTCGATATTTCAAGGGTCATTTGAGCAATTGATGAACGTCCTTTACAAGGCGTTCATCACCAATGTCTCAATCAATCTATCCCATCTTTCGGCCCAAGCTTCAAATCAGCTTCCTTTGCACCTGAAACGGTGTCATTGGATATGACCAAGCTTCACGGCATCAATGCTGTAGACCCGGACGCGTGTATGATACGATACTCGATCTCACTCAATAGTCCTCGTGATGGACATTTGCGATCCGATGGGGATGGAGTTGATATGGCTGAAACGCCTCATTCATCCTTCCCATTGCCTTCACTATGCGTCTTTATTTGGGAACGAATTTCGAAGCATATCTTAACACTTACTATGGCAACGATTGGCACTTTCAGAAATGAAGAACATCATTGCTGTGGAACCGTGTCTTCAATGCCATCTTAGCATGAAAGATATCTCTCTTTGTGCTTTGGTGTCAGTGATGGGGCTCAAGGAGGATAAAAAATCCTAATCGATGTCTGACAGGCTGAAAGACATCTTGTTTCTTGCAAAAAAAAAGTTGAGAGTCATCATCGGCATGATTTGAATATCAACTTATATACTCGCGACATAACTTCATCGAACGGAACAAAACATGGAATATGGTTACGACACTTCTTTTTTTAATTTTTTAATATCTTTATGTCCTGGACTGGAAACATTCTAACATATGATAACTGCGACTCTTCTTCTTGTTTTCTTGCGGATGGCTCATCCTCAATACTCGTTCTTATCTTCTTGACAAAATGTCGAAAAGCACTTTGTCACTTCTTCGCTCATCTCATATAGCTTTACCGTGGACTCATTTCTAACATCATCTCCCACACCAACAGTCCAACAAACTTGCATTCCCCAGGCTCTTCTGGGTGGTGACATCATCTGCCAGGCCAAGTCTGGTCTGGGTAAGACTGCTGTTTTCACCCTTGCTACTCTTCAGCGTCTAGAGCCCGTTGATGGTGAGGTATCGGTTCTTATCATGTGCCATACTCGCGAGCTAGCGTTCCAGATCCGCAACGAGTACAACCGTTTCTCGAAGTACCTGCCTGATATCCGCACTGCCGTCTTCTACGGTGGTACTCCCATCGCCAAGGATGTCGAGATCATTAAGAACAAGGACACTTGCCCTCACATCATTGTCGGTACTCCTGGTCGTATGAACGCTCTTGTTCGCGAGAAGTTCCTGCGCCTGGGCAGCATCCGCATGTTCGTTCTTGACGAGTGCGACAAGATGCTTGATCAGATCGGTAAGTTAATATCAACCAGTCGTAGAAATTCCGTTCTCTGCTAACACGAAATCCCCTCAAGACATGCGCCGCGACGTTCAGGAGATTTTCCGTGCTACTCCCCCCCAGAAGCAGGTTATGATGTTCTCGGCCACTCTGTCCGATGAGGTCAAGCCTATCTGCCGCAAGTTCATGCAGAACCCTACTGAGCACTATGTCGACGAGGACACCAAGCTCACGCTGCACGGTCTGCAGCAGTACTTCCAGCCTCTGGAGGAGCGGGAGAAGAACCGCAGACTGAACCAGCTTCTAGACGACCTTCAGTTCAACCAGGTCATCATCTTCGTCAAGAGCACTGCCCGCTGCACCCAGCTTGATAAGCTGCTGCGCGAGTGCAACTTCCCCTCGATTGCTGTGCACTCCGGTGTCAGCCAGGAGGAGCGGTAAGTTGAACATATCGCAACGGCTTGCTCAAAGAACATTACCACTGACTATAATATAGTATCCGCCGCTACAAAGAGTTCAAGGACTTCAACAAGCGCATCTGCGTTGCTACTGACGTTTTCGGTCGTGGTATCGATATCGAGCGTATCAACCTGGCTATCAACTACGATATGCCTGCTGATGCTGATTCATACCTGCACCGCGTCGGTCGTGCTGGCCGTTTCGGTACCAAGGGTCTTGCCATCTCCTTCATCAGCTCAGAGGAGGACAAGGAGGTTCTCAAGTCGATTGAGAAGCGCTTCGAGGTTCCCGTACCCGAGTACCCGAAGGAGGGCATTGATGCTAGCACCTACATGGCTTCGTAAAGCATAGATATATGGGGGCAAAGTTCCCTGATGCATCCAATGGCTATTCAATGGTCCGCATCCATCCTCGCAAGCTAGGAGGACCCCCTTCTTTGTCTTTTTTTTTCGTTTACTTTTATTTTTTTATTTTCCTATCTTCTATGTCAAGTGTCCTGGTTGGTTGGTTGCACAAATCGGTCATCGTGCTTTCTCGCAATTCCGCGGGAATGTCTCGACAGTTATTTTTCTTTTTACAGTACGCGGATAAATTTATTTTGAATAATCAAGGTCACAATGTCCACCCTAGTTTCGTTTCATATCTCTACCATTGTCTGTGAAGTGAAGTGTCTATTATTCGTCATACTGTAACTCATGAGCACCAAATCAAGTAAAGAGTCCAAGTCTTGATTCCTACCGGGAATAGAAATGCTATAAAAGATGACCGGTCAACCATTTTAAGCAGCTGGATTGACGTCAAATGAAATCATTATGGTTCATTGTTATCGTCCATATACTTGAGTATATGTCGAGCTGCTGCCATTGATATCGGAGAAATTATATTTAGCTACAGAACCTTGTATTCACAACTTCGAAGATGAGCCACTGAATGATATATTAATGCATTTTTTTCACATATGCTATGAACCCTATCTCGTGGTATCAAGCTGAAATAGTCACAAATATAACAAGGGTACCCATAGCGGTTTGATGACTAAAATACTAATTCTTGCTAACATCACGGGCGTATATCTACAGCCGGTCTGAACTCCTTAAGAGTAGCGGTAATACCAGAAGAACCCAGGGAAACAAATATGACACAATGGTGCCTAATTACCCGAAGGCGGAATGGAATGTCGATGTGACAATATGGAGTGAATAAGTTTTCCTCGGTTTCGGTCTAGATATGTGTATATTATCATTGATCATGTTTTACTGATCGACTCTTTTCTCGCTGAGCACAGAAATAGTCTTCTGGCTCACCGACATCGAGACAGGATCTTAGTGATATCAACATTTCCCGCATGTAGAAATGCATATTTTAGAATAAAATTATACGACATAATCAGTGAGAGAAGAAGGGAATATATTCATTTCTTCGAAGACTATGACACTACCTCCTACCATAGTTCACAGAGTCACGCGGACGAATCACTAACCGTTTCTCACTACTTGATACTCTGTATTCTATAAATACTATCTTTCGGTGTCTCAACGTCGAAAAACGGAACCAGCAGGATCATTCTATAGTCTATCTTATGACCACAGTAGGCTAGGCTGACCGACTGGCAGCCTTGTTCTTGTCAGATTCCCGAAGTGCCCAAGTAATGAGAACATCGTGAACCACAATATAGGGTCATATTGCCGGTTTAAGAGACACACAGAAGTATAGACAATACCCGGAGACTCCACAAGTATGATAGCTATATGTAACGAAGGACCAATATTCTAGGCATCCAACGGGGTTAATAAGATCCACCCGCCTCTCTCACAAAGCATGATGACAGATTTAAATCTGATACTTGGGTTTTCTTTCGCTTGCTGATTACCAAGGTCTTGTGCTCTTTAGTAAGACTTAGTTGTTATTCAATCGGCATTATGATACGTGCCACAGAACCTAGAGTGTATCCGCCTCGTAGCCTTGACAGCCTTGTTCAGATCGTTCATATTATACATAACTATCACTATTAGAAATTCACAAGTCATGATAATATACGCATACCAGTTGTTAATTCGATATCCAATCATCCAGTTCCATTGCTAATGATATCGTGATAGTGGAGTTCCAATCGAGAAGGTTTGTCTTAGACGTAGTTGGCCTCATATCGAAAGAACGACCTAGTTCTGGTTTCAGTTTTTTCAGATTCTTTCAAATATAATTGGTCCTTAGGCAAGCCCGGTTAATGTTATATATATTAAATACGTATGTATACAAGTTATTCAACACGAGGATGCTAAATTGGTGGAAAAGAAAAGACGCAGATGCCATCTACCAGCTCGTGATCAACGAGACGAAACTTTTTGGGGTGTCAAGTTTGAATGGTATTACTTTTTCAAAGCACGGAGCAGTTGGTATAGTTTTGTTTCTCACTAATTCACAGAAAAGCAATGTTCATATCGTGAACATGTGAATTAACAAGACAAGAATCGGCCTTCTCTTCAGTCATGCTTAAGGGTCGTTTGCTGTCCGGCCCTTTTTTTCATCTTTATTGATATATTTATAGCTAAACATTGGTGAACTACGATTATTTGCACTACATTGACAACGAAACAGAACAAGTCGGATTGGACGGAATGAAAAAGAAGATCCTTGCTATTGCTGCCTAGAGGCTATTCATAACCTTGACCACTAGATAGAAAAGCACGGCTCCAGACCAGCCGAGCCCTTTTTCGTTTATGCTTTCGTTTTCTGATTATTAGTCCTACAATCTCAGTCTTGGATCCTATTTTGATCTATGAATTTACTTCTAGTACGTTTCTATCTCAGCTTCTCTAACGAACGAAGCGCGTCTGAAAATCTAGGAAGATCCGGATTTAGCTTATCTACATCCAACAAGCCTTACCAAGCTATGATGAGGCCTGATTGCATCCATGTATTGATCCATTCTACATAGAAAAGCCCTAACTAACAATTCAATTTTGCTCTTTTTTTTTGAGGCAAGTGGCAAAGATAGTTTTTGCCATCTTGTTGCGGTGGCCAAAAAAAACGCGATTGCTTAGTCTGATTTACATCTCCTTACTTGTTCTTTTTTGCCATACATATGACTTGAGAGCACTTATTTAGATCTAGCTTAGACTGTAATGACATTTCTCATATGATCAAAGCAACCATCGATACTCAAAAATAAAGGATTCACATCATTTGCAGTGTTCTACTACTATATGACGTGAAAAGAGGACATTGTGTTAAAAATTCTAGGCTGGCCTGGAATCCCAAGTTTGGTATTCATTTCCCAAACAAGCTAAATTACATGCATGGCTTGCTTACTTTATTATACACCAATCAAGTAATATGGCAGTGAAGCCTATCAGAAGTTTACGTTTTGAATTTGCGACTACACACAACATGTAATGGATACACATTTGTAGTATAGTAATGTACACTAACAAGAAGGACAATTGTCACCTTGATAAGACTCGGACACAATTTGACAATGAAGAGTCTTTCTTTGTGTTATCTGTCCGGTCTATATCTAGTAAGATCTGGGCGATTTTCGTTGTGGGCCTCGTTACTATTCAGAGGCAGCCCGGAGACATATCATCGGAACATGTTGGTGTAAGCAGAACGTGGCAGTAGTGTCGAAATATGTAAATACAAAACACTAAGTTTGATATGTCAGCAGGCTGTAAAGGGTTATATTGCGTTTTTCGGCTTTTCGAAAGTCCAGCTCAGATGCACGAAACAAGCCATCTCTACATCGATCATCAGCTGTGATATTGTGCTAGCCTAATCCATCATCTTCATTATTAGCTAGCAGTGACACAACATTTAACTCGGTTAACGCTTATTTTACCTTCCGTATAGTGCCGCACTTTAAAGTCTCTATCTCTCTCTAGTAGTCGATGTCGATATTAGTAAAAAGCTACATGTAGGCTGAGTTTTCGTTAAGTAGGCGTGGCGTTTTGCTGTGCTGGCTACCGAAAAGAAGCTGTATCTCAAGCGAGCGTTCTAGTTAACCATCTAAGCAATATACAACGGATGATACATATGTCTGCAAAAAGATATTTAAGCGTTGGGTCATGTGCACCCGACATCGATAAGATGAATAGTACATGTAGTGTACAGCATGATCGCTACATGGAAAACACGAGATAGACGGGTCATCGTCACACGACATTCTCTTATAGTTATCGGTCAACGTACTAGTATAGTTCTTTGCAGAATCAACCTGTTTCATGCGTCGGTTAGTCATGGCTACGATAAGGTTAGTCGTGGTGGGAAAGGCTTCTCCAGAATTTAGGTGCAGTAGGTATATGTCAGTCAGCCTACTATGAATACAGATATCTCGAAGTCATTGAATTATGATGCGGAATATTACCACGCCTCCTTGCTTAGCTGGTCGTTATATATCATCTCAGCCCGCCATATCTTATTGTTTAGTACATGCCATTTGAACTCTTTTCGACCATTGAAATGACGGAATCGCTCCTTTTCGTAAAAGTTTTGACGGCACTTGCCGGTGGAGTACTAAGGTGCAATTTTTGCTGTGGGTAGCCTGGCCTCACCGCCAGCCTTGTTGTCATGGGATGTGGGATTCATAGGACAGATATCATAAGAAGTCATGTAATAATATGCAGCACTAGAGCTAGAATGACGTCGATCCCAGAATAAATGCAGGGCAAAGATTGGTTTGTATGGTGCCTAAACACTTTGACATGTATGTACTATTTGTATCTTGAGAATCTCAAAAGTACGATAACATCTTATAAATATGTACATATCTGTATGTGTGTTCCATCTTAATTGGACTGGCGTTGGTAGTAGTTTGCTTCGTTGTCCAATGTCACATCGATCATCAAGGCCGGGCCTCAACTTGTTCAAGATCAACCTGTTCAAAGACCACCTCTTAAAGGTTCATACTCAGGTCGATGCATCAAATCGAAAGATCGCACAACCTGTCCCAGAATAGAAAAATGAAAGAAACTGGCCTCATTGTGAGCCCAATCTTGGGCTAATTTACTGCGAACCATCTAGGATTTCTACTGTATATACATATGTACATAGATCATTATATCATACTGTACAACCATCATGGTAGAATCGATGGTTCAGACTTAGAGGGTAGGATGCTTCCCTATGTCAGGTTTTAGAGTAGGCTGGTCGAATCAAGTATGTAGGCTCTCGATGAACTATTTCCAGTTACAGAGATTATCTCTACTTAGACACAGATATGAAGCATATATTACTTTTTTTTCATTTGAAGCGACCACTTCTTCTCGGATATTGCTGTATTTGGCCTGACAGTGTGTTGTGCACAATTGATAAATCTGATGTGTGTTGTTCTGATATACAATTTTAAATGTATTTTACATTTACATTTCAAGATACTCAAACTTAACGAGTTGAACAACGACTAGCCCCTATTCATTATGGCTCGGTGAACTTTTCTGTGAAAAGATACTTGATAGAATTACCATATCACTCATAGATTATAATATCTACTTACATATTGTTTCCTAGGATTTGAAAGGAAATTTGTCATTGTTAGACAACACAGAGATACAAAAGAAAAGGAAGAAAAAATCGCATTCAAGCCTTGTGACAGGGGTTTAGAAGACATATGAACTACGTGGATTAACCCTCTCAAATGCATTGGCTGTTAGACCTTGAGTTTGTTGCTTCCCGCAGAATCGATATAATAAGATCATCGTTGCTGTACTTCTAGTATTATGAGGAGGGTCCAGGGAGCCTTGAGTTCCTGTTGACACAAGTATCCCATATTATGCGTGATGTTGGCCAGGGATCCATGTCAGCATGTTAGATCTTGTTCTAGATTGTACTAACAGGGTATCGACGATGTTCTTCAATCATCCATAAGCCAGCAAATACATACATACCATTTTTATGCGTTATGTTTGTTTTCGATTCAGTGGATTAAAGGTGGTGAAGAACAAGTGTAGGTTGAGGAAAGAGAAGAGGTTTGAAACACACGTACATTATCTATTCTCTATATAAGCACATGTAGTGTTGAGGGTTTGTAGGAATTTTAGGGTTGTGTCAACTACTTAGATCAGAGTAAGTTTTTTTTGTTAAGAAGAAGAATCATATAACTACTGAAATTATCAGGCTGAAATCGGAGGTTGTCACTTCGGTTCTACCGCTAAAGTTGGAATGCCTAATACGCAAGCCTACATGAGAAACTTGCATGAATATCAAGATAATCTGCAATCCTAAAAAGTTCAATACAGCACTATTGTCTTTCCCTATTCTATCATTATCTACAGTCACGATTCTATCATATACAGGTTAGATAATGACTGACTGGATATTAGCTCATGTTTGTATTGTATAAACCACGATTCTATTCCAGGAAATGAGTGAGATTCCACCCTAAAGCTTACCCTATATACATATGTAGATATAACCAACAACAGATACGATTGCTCTCGGTTATAGCATATACAGCACAGCTCTCTGTATATCACTATGGCAGATTGCAAGGAGAATCACGCCTAAGGCTGTCTGCAACCATCAGAGGAAAAAAGGACAGAGATTTATGAACTTATACTGGGACTGTAGTGAGATAGGAGCTTTGTGAAGGACGACATCATCCATGGGCTCAATTCCGGTATGGAATGGCATACTGAGGTCTCCAACGATATCCATAATATTCCGAGGCAAACGAAACCCGATTTCGTGCTATTTGAGTCATTAAGAGGCCATAGTTACAATCACCGGGTCAGCCTTCTCTCGCCATAACACAGAAGCCTTCTTAAGGTCATTGATATCATTACAGGCTTCCAAAGTTTCGCCCTGCCTATCATGATTGTGTGTGGGTACAGGTCCACAAAGATCCATCTGTGTTACTTTGGTTGCAACAAGATATCTCAAATGTGAACGAAGCGAAGCTTTGGTGTGTCAATTATTGATATCTCCAAGTGAGATATGACTTCAACTGAGGTGCCTATCGAACTGCCCAGGGGGGGTTCACAACCTTACATGTATACCAACACCAAAGAGGCCCATTTGCAGAAAAAGAAAGAAAAGGCATTTATTACGTGACTCTAGTCACAGTCATATCGAAATCATATTGGAACAACCCCATAACTAGACATACGACCGTGGTGAGACTTTCCTGCCTTGTGACTATGTTTTTCTTTTTGTTCTGTGAAGATCTACAATTAATACTTCTGATGATAACTGTACATTTATGTTTTAAACATACCATATTGACCAAAATTTCATAGCTCTATAGCTCCACGATATCAATGAGTTAAAGAATAAAAGAATAAAAACTTTTCTAGGTCAAGTGACGACCTAGAAAGTCATCCCGAAGTGCCTAACTTCAGAAAAGCATCTGAACATACACTAACATAGTCACTAAGAATATCGGCTCCAGGGGCACGGGTCCTAAGTCGCCACTATAAAGACAGCGGGGATATATATACAGATACACACACATACTACCAAGAAACTACCGGCCGATAAAGCTTTGGTAATGGTTTAATTTTGGCTTGAAGCATGTATCTATATAAATATTTAGTTGACCAAAAGAGTGTTGCTTAGTTTGATGAAGTTCATAATGAATTTCTTCTGTCCAGGAAATCTCGAACAAAAAATATCTGTAGTGATATCAAAGCCAACTCAATACAACTTGATATACAATTTAAGCGAGCACAAGGCTCACAAGCGAGTTCCGATATGGGACGTACAGTAGTATACACAAGCTGTAATGTCCTCAATCTAGTAGTGATAGTGTCATTCATTACCGATTTTGGTTGCACCTAGAGCCCAATATACGATTTGCGCTATTAAGGTCGATATGTATCTCGATTCCGTGCTCATGCCGCCACATGACTCAACATTAACGTTTCCCCTCCATTCTTTCCATATCGTGAGACTTTCTAATGTCGTCGTTCCGATTATAGATCCGATCAAACTCGATTATTCCTATTGCGAAGGCCAAGGAGATATCGTCATTTTGAGGATTTGCTGTCGGAAGAGTAGGGAATAAAACGAAATGCCAAAAAAGGTGAATATCAAATCTTGTGGAAGACTGTTTATCCGGTCAGGTGAATAAAGTGAGTCATGGTTTTTTTGTGTTGCTAACTATGTACCTTTCTTTGTAAAAGGACTAATGAAATGTTATCACAATACTGATACGTCTTAAGGGTTATTAGACATTGCTGTAGGATTAAACTGCAGACCCTTCAGGTATACAGGTGCAATAGAAAATAGTAGTTAACATCTTCATAGCTCTAGATAGCNNAAAAAAAAAAAAAAAAAAAAAAAAACTGCAGTGTCTCTTCATTCCCGTCATCTTCCGATATTAAATGATGATCTGACTAAGGTACCTAAAGAAGCCAAATTGATACGACGCTGACCGTTTATGACCTGCCTGTCAGCTTGAACTAGCTTTTCTACAGACATAGTCACTAGAAATAGTAATATTTAAAAAAATTCTTCGACGTAACTTTCTTATGTGTTTGTCAGTTATGAAAGATAGGAAGACGCTTGGTACTTGTTCAAGTAATAATGTAAAAAAGCAAGCGGACTAACTAACAACCCTTCAATTTTGATTAAACTGTTTGAAGTTGGTTTTCGAAATGCAAGCACAAACAATCCCTTACAAATATAACAGTTTTTTTTTTTATTATTCAAGTATAATAGTTAGTTGTGCTAATATAATGCAATCACCAGAAAGGAAAAAATGTCAAGGTAGAAAAGATCTGGAAGCAAAACATCAAAGGACATGTGCAGCCAAAGCTTCCCACCCTTCTTTTTAATTCCTACAAGAGTCCACATGGTCAACCCAAATCATAGCACAAGTTCATCAAGAGAATTCCCGTCTATTTTAGGTAGAACTACAGATAAATACATATCTAGCAAAGGTTCTATGTGTGTTATGGCTTAGTGGCATAAGATAACAGATCTCCATGGTATATACCAATGCATGATTAATGAATTAAAAAAAAATAAAAAAATTTACCAATGCATTGACTTTCAGTACCAGTACCATGGCAGAATGTTTGTAGGATGTGCGCAGGACACATTAGGGATCGGATTAACTACATATATACATGTATCTGTAGAATAAGAGCTGAGCCACCTTCTTTACTAACTTGACTTGCAGTCTATTCTTAAACACCTAGAACATGCTACGCCACAAATGGAAGATCACCGAGGACGATAACAGAATGCCAAATGAACCGAAGTGGAGAGAAGTACATGATCAAATAGAAGGACAGCATGAGAGAAAAACAAGAGATGAACGGAAACAACGAGTTTCATAACAACATTTAAGGCCACTATATTTATTTTACTCCGACTCTACGGCTAGCCTATCAAGTAGACAAAAATAGCAGGAGGGCAAGGAGAAAGAAAGATGGGCATTTGATTTACAATGTGACAATACTGATATTATTTTACTACTTTATATTAATAATTGTAACCCTGTATGCACACAACAAGGGGGCGAGGGAAATAAAGATACGACATCAAACGAAGGCGTCAATGATATGATATAGCAGCAAAGAGAAGAGAAGTATCAAGCTACTTTCAAGCCTTGATATCTCTTTTTAATCCTTTATACAACTACAGACACGTACAAATCATTGCATGTATGTATATATAGATATATATCTATATAGTACTGCTACATATCATCAAAATGACAATTCAAAGAGGAGGCGAAGCATCATAAGGAGGTGGTCCACTATATTACGTTGTATTTCCCTCTCTGATTGATGTATTACCCCAATACACGTACACGAGATTCTGTCATGAGCAAGCATAGATACCAAAAGGAAAATATAGTATATTCAGGTATACAGATAAAACGAGGTCTTGTTCTCTTTTCTAAGGAAAAAAAAAAGAGGTGAACAAGTGCAACTGTAGGACATACAATTACATATATATATATCGAAAGAGGGACTATTATAGACATATAGATATTATAATAGGGTCTGACTTTTGTCGAACCAATATATTCGAAAATTATAAATGAAGTGGCCAGACAAAACTCATGATATGTACATTGTAGGAAGAGAAAAAAGAAACAAACATTGATTAGGAAATAAGGGTCTAAGTACTGTATTGAATCTAAGCACTGGCATCGCTTGTTTATCTTATTCGTTTAAGCCTTTGCCTTTTATGATGTTAAAGTTCGCCCGATAACTTAGACCAACAATTTAAACTAGTGGGGTATGTTCTACTAGCTATACTATTCTTGAAGAGAAATTTAAGTAATGCTCCGGACTTTCTTCAAAGTGCTATTTCATGACACACCAATCATATTTGTTTACACTGTAACTGATGTATCTCTATCGGCAGTCTTAACTGGGTTTCGGTAAGTGACGTTCGTATACACAAATATATGTACATGAGTCTAGATGGATACATATGAACATGGGCATATGTAGAAATGCGAATTGGCTGCTTGAGATAGCCACAAAGTTACTTGTCTCGTATTCATATAGTAATTATTATCTTGTCTCTTGTACCAGCTGTAAAATGGCCTTTGGCTACACATAAATGTTTTGCATATCAGCACCATGGTCCCATCCCATAGCTTTTCTTATCTCCAAGATTATTTAGAAGTGGCCGTGATGAAGTTATGGATCACTAGTCAGCATGTATCATGTGGAGGTTGCAGGCATGATGAAAAGGGCTTGGCAATCTTTCTCCAACATCTGGGGTCTGACCTATCATGAAATCTGTCTTCTCAATTGGTTGAGCGGAATATTGAAGTTATTATGGTTGTTAAGTTCGAGTCTTAAAGTAGAGAAGGAGAACCATATGATAAGAGTAAGTATTTGTATGATTAATATCTTATGTGTATGACTTACGTCGATTTTCTCTGATATGTATTCCGTGTGCCAGGCTTCGCTGCAGCACTCCTCCTCTTGCTTCTTGCCATAAGAATGAATGGAAACGACATATGAATTCGTTTCACATACAAAATCATGATATGTATGTCATTATGACCCTAAAATTTGCGTCTGGGCCTAGCGCCCATCAATTCATCCTGTATAGATATATCGCGCAACTGGGCCTCTTCCTTCAGAGTCTATATAATATACAATTGTGTACGTGTATAAGACAATTGTCTCCAAAGTTGGAGGCTTTCATCGAGATTGAAGGCGGTCTTTGTCTTCTAGTTAGGTTCGGTCAGTAGATAGGGTGATATTTGCCTCAAAGATGCTATGTGATCAACGATTTTATCTTGCTAGATCGTACAATATTCATTTTTTCAACAAGTGGGGTAAATGGTGTACTCATATAATAAATGTGTCTATGTACGTAGTTGTAGTACATACATATATAGATGCATGTGGTTGGTACAACACAAACAAAGCACACTGATACAACAGACATGTATAAAATCTTGATAGGGTGATTTGATTCGTACAGGTAGATGCATTTGAGTAGCTCGTGTGATATGATAGTAGGCACTGTAATAGCACGTATGTAAGAGATATATGATAATCAAATCAACCCTATTCTTCATGGTCTACGTGGATCACTACAACTGCAGAATACAGCACGTTGTTCGTGTTTATGTATATATATTTAAGAGTTATAAACTTCCTAATCAAACACTTACCGCTGTAGATCTTTAAATATTGTCATCCATACAGGTATTTAGAAGCCTCGTGTCTATCACTGGAACAAGTCATGCCAGCGCACTTAGAGAATGGTTACGTTATTGCCTCTGTTTGAACAGCCTATATATGTATGTAAATGTATACGTACAATCCAGTACTATTGAAGACTCCAAGCATCTTTTCTTAGAACATGAATGTTGTTGTAGACCGAGAACAACCATGTTATTTACATCTGTTGACCAAGTCTAGATGAAGCTAACGTGTAAGTCATTTATCTTCATTGCTCGATATATTCTGATCGCCTCATCGGTCATTTGTACATGATACTCTTCGATGATGATATGTACATGCCTAAATCACATCGAAGCATCGTGCAGAGTATAATGCGAGTGCAGGAAATAGGCTTAACCTAACCCCGCTGCTCGGTGTGAAAGGAATGAATTCCCAATTTATTGTGTTTTTTTTTTCCGGCACTGATGGGGACTTTATAGCGCAAAGAACATGGTTCTTCTAGGTGTAGATTGTATATAATATGGCCAAAAAAAAAAACACAGTAAGCTCGTGAGACGTACGCCTCCAGCATCTCGATTACGTTAGACTTCGGAGTTGGTTCGTTGGGCCTGCATATCTATGAGTATCACCCCTCACATTTATTCTCTTTCTGATTTCTTTTTTTTCCTTTCTTTTTCACTCTTCCTTTCTTACCCAACCCGACGATTTCGCCTTCTTCGCTATGTGTTCCTACGTATCTCAGATCGTCCATCATTAGCTTCTTTTTTCCTTTCGTTTTACTGTAATCCACGCTATTGAACGTTGCTATAATAACTACTTTCGAATTCAATAACCGCTGTTTTTGACACTAATTTTGGCCCGCAGCTGATCGATGTCGAACTCAGTTATCTGAAAGCTTTGACGACTTATTTTGTGATTCCTTGACGTTACCGTCTCTGGTTTCACCCTAAAAATCCAAATTTTCTCTTGTTAATATCTAACCCTATACTAAACCCTTAACTGATCTCTGGGTAGAAAGTTAAAAACACCACAAAACCAATTATCACGGCCTAATTTGGAAGCTGCCTCGTAGTGGTGATAACCCGGGAAGGAAGTAAAATTGTTGAGTTGTGGCCTTTTCCAAATTTATCTTCACGCATTCATTAATTTTTTTCAATCATCATATTTTCCTTCTTGGACATTACTGACCATCATCGCCGTCCATTTTTCCTTGTTCTTCTTGATACAACCTTTGTTTCCTTTTTTTCTCACGCCCCGAGGCCATTCTGGAATTTCTCGACTTTCTAGATATTCGATCTGGATTATTTCAGCTTCTGGCCTTGTAGAGGAATTTCGAGACCCCTTCCTTGTCGATATCTTCGTTGGCAACGATATCCTCGTTGGTATTCCTAGGTCCGACCCTGATAAAAAAGCCTTTTTTTCTACGCTCGTGACGCAATTCCATAGATTGATTGTACGGTCACCATCCGTATCGACAGCCTCCTCCTCTTCTCTACTATCGCCACCTTGAGAGTATTGTGTGCTATTCCCAATCTCGCTCTTTGGTGAGGCCATCGATCCATCTGCTCTGCTTTAGTTGCCACAAACGTGAGTCTGGATATCAGGAGACACACCTATCGCTACGGCCGCGTCCTATTTACTGTTTCCGCTATATTTTACGTTGATTGCTTCGTTGCTACTACGCTATACCGCCGCGCTGTTACGATACAAGCCACTCAGCTGCATTCTTGGACCGCTAATGTAAGAGTCACCCTCTGATTTTTTAATTTTAATTTTAATTTTCATTTTCAACTGCCAAATCCTCCCTCCCGTCCCTCTAGCCCCAGCCATGTTTTACTCAATTTCTACTAGCGGCTAGGCTACTAGTTGAATACATAGTAACTCACTCTATTGGCTTTGTCCCTCTTCAAGCTGCCTCAGCAGACATGGCCTAAAACAGCCAAGCCAAAGTTAGTAACTTGGCTTGATTAACATAGAGAATCGATCCCCCAGAAATTTTAGACCCAGACTACAGACACAGACTATAACTTCTCGAAAAATGCCTGAATCGATTCTATATGGGTGTATCCGTATGCTCCGTACTGTATCATGTGAGACGAGGCGATGACTTCCAATGAGAGAAGAGAAAAAAAAAATATGATGCCAAAGGCCCTTGGATTATAGAAGAGTCAAGCGCTGCGACCTCTATGCGGCCAAACCTCTGCAGAAAATCCTCCATTGTGTTCAGCTTCGCCTACCTATGATTAATGATATGCGCTACGCTGATTTTACTGCAACACGGGGCCGTATCAAACATCTGGCACATACTTATGTATCTTGGTTTCTCGCTGGGTAGCCTAGGCCGATGCCAGAATGAATAGCAATAGCTGTGACTGGAGTTGATCTGCCTTCTAGGTCTATCGGCCTGCTGCCTGTCTGGAACTTGACTTGTGACCCCTTGTTTGGGAGGTTTGATGTTCGGCTGGTCTCCTAGACACTGGAGATCTTGCAAGACTTGGCTGTACTATTCTATAGTGATGATTGGAAGTAGATATCCAGCAGCCAGAGCGCTCTATCCGTTCACCGCAAAAGTGGTTGACAGACCACCCGGGCGCTATAATACATTATAGGTGGGCAACTTTTTTGTTGTCTGTCGAAGCAACAACACTATGGGGCCCTTTTACTGTTTTGTTGTTGTCTTTTTTCTGCCCGCAAATTCAGTGCCTCACATGGCGAGTGCCTGTGACGGACCCCTCCCATTTTACGCCACAGCACCCTGTCTATTTGTACATGCACTAGATTCTTGTGATCTTCCTTTCCCTCAAGTCCCTTGAGCCTGTGTGGCCTTTGCATAGCATAGCAATGTAACAGCCAGTACGTGCGCTAAAATGTGCCTGGCTAGGAAAGAAAAGTCAAAGAAGGTACTGATAGACAGAGTGCAAAAGTGCTTGAACAGTTTGGACCAACTCCAAACATCGGCTCTTACTGATGCGCAACCCACCCCCTTGTCACTGCTCCGCCTACAACATTTACTTTAACTCAGCCTACATACAATACGCATACATAATACACAACGGTCTTTGAGTTTGATCCTGTTTGATCTGATCCATCCCGCACAACTTTAGCAACAGAGATACAGCTAGACGTATGTAAATGTACAGATTCTCTGTTGGTGATACCAGGACTGAGGATAGATACATATGTTGATGCCTTGGTGTAATAGTACCAGCGTAATGACACCAAGAGTCTGCCCGGCCAAGTCATAGTAGCTAAGCTGCTCTGCCTCCCATGATTGCCTTGATAGCCATGCTATCATTTAGGCTGCGACATCGCAGAAGCTAACCTCGTCATCCGTTATCAGTCAGAGACCAGCCAGTCAATCGCTTGATGTGTTAGTCAGGTCTCCTGCGATTTTCCTCCATCAGCCAGTCAGCTAGGCAGTTTGACGCTATCGCCCATCCCTCACGAGACTGTGAAGTGAGCCACCTAGAGTGAGCCACCCAAGTGAACCAACCCACTAGCCAGGTAAGAGTCATAACCCAAAGACACTAAGATCCCATTCTGTCTTCCCTACCGCCTACGCCTAATTTGGCCCCTCGAACTTAACGCTGTACGCTATCACGCTATGTGCTGTACTTGTTACATTTCTTCCACTTTACGCTTCACATCCTTGCAGGCCGTTCCATTATTCACGCCATTTTCTCTCTTTTTTTCTTTTCTTCCCTGTCTTCTCGTCTTCCCTTTTCCTTAATATAGGTTATACCCCGAGCCGCCAATTTTCTCGTTCTGAGTTTCTTGCCCAACCGTGTGTAGACGCGACAACTTGAAATTACCTTACTTGTATCCGTACCTGCAGCCGTTTTCCCTCACTATCACCATCTTCATCATCATTATCTGCTTCTTCCAGTATCTAATTCTCTTCTGTCTGCTGCTGGTCGACAGATTTTCCCCTTTAAGCCATATCGCATTGTCTGCTCTGATGCCGTCTCTTGACGCTTGCTGATTGATTTCCTTTGTATCTGGCGTTCGGTTCACTTCAGATCGATTTGGTTTGCTTTAACTTGTCATTTGCACTATATCCCACATAACCACTACCACCGCTTCCTTTCTTATTACTTCTGGCTCTTTTTCTCTTTGTTTTTCCTCGGCTGTGTTTCGTCTTTTTCGGTGTGGTTCAGTTGCTTATATTTCTAGAAACTTGCTTCAGCGCGCTTGGTCTTTGCATCGCCTCTTTACCTTTTATTCCTGTTTTTGGCTCTTTATTCATTTCTTTTTATCCTCTTCGGCTCACTGTTTAGAACTCTACTACGTCTTTCTAGCATCGTCACTCCAAACTGATCTGAGGCCTCTTCTTCTTCTTCTACCTCCTCGTCTCCGTGTCTGTTCTTTCTCTGACATCTTTGCTCCAATCCTCTTGCTTAAAGATCACCGTCGCCACCACCGTCAACTCTTTCTACCGCCTGCTCGCTCACCATCTCATCTTTGCCTCCAGTCAGGTTGCCAACTGCCATCAGCCTTCTCTTTTGTATCACGGTCTCTTATTTCGCCATCAGATGACTGCACGCCTGGTTGCCTGGGAATAGCTCTTTTGTCTTCCCTGTACCTGTACCTGTACCTGTATCTGTACCTACTTAATTGTTTGATACTGCTCTTCTATCGTATAGTCCTGGTCCTAACGACTTCGACGTACTACTCTTGTCTCTCCCTTAACTCGATACACATCTCACTACGTAAAGCAATGCTTGTTGTAGAGTCTGTCATCTTTCTTCTTCCAGTCGCCTCTGTATCTGCTTCGTCTAAACCTTCGATCGTCTCACGGCATATCTAAGAATCTTCACTCGTCGTTCTTCACCTGCCAATCTTAAAAACTAATATTTTTAGCCTCTAATACCCCTCACCACTTTCGATCTTTTGTTCCGACCTTGCTTATAAGCGTCTGGAGGGAGTTACACAAGTATACTGAACCTCTTGATCGCTATCATCTTATTAATCACCACCCAACATGGCGTTTCTTCCTAATGGCTCATCGCCTTCTCAATTTGTCTACAACACCAGTCCCGATCGCATGTCATCTTTCACATCATCGAGCATCTTCGACAGTGCTTCCATTTCTTCATCACAAACCTCATTCTCCTCTGTGTCTGACAATGAAGAATGCTCTGCTTCTATCCGCCCCAGCGAGCTCATCAACACCAATGTTAGCCAAGTAGTTCTGCCGTCAATCACCGAGTTTGATGCCTCCATGAGCCGTGTCTATCTGCAACAAGCACCGCTGCCTCCTGCGAATACTGCCCGACGAAACCACCACCGCACTTCCATGCCTTACCGCGCAGGAACTGTCCCTCAGCTTGTTCGCCAATCCGATCGGAAAGTCACCTTTGTTGAGAGCCTTGTTGGTAAGTTTTTCTCTTTGAACCGGGATGAACGGTAGCCAGCTCTCACCAGTGGGCGGTGCCTTCATAACCACAATCATTATACTTACAATCTCGACAATATAGAGTCTTCTACGCTTATTGTTCAGGCTATATGGCCACTGTCTGCTGCAACTCCATGCCAGGGTTATCAGGCCGCAAAGTCTCCTCTCAAGCTGCGTACTTTCATCGAGGAGACCCTTCGTCGATCCCGCACCTCCTACTCGACGTTGCAGGTTGCTATGTATTACCTAATCCTGATCAAGCCCCACGTGCAAAAGTGTGATTTCATCAAGGAACAGTCCGACAATTCCTCCCGCGCTCTGCAGTGCGGCCGCCGCATGTTCCTCGTGGCCTTGATCTTGGCGTCCAAGTATCTTCAGGACCGCAACTACTCTGCTAAGGCCTGGAGTAGAATGTCTGGCCTTCCTGTCACTGAAATCAACCGTAATGAGATTGCCTTTCTGCAGGCCATCAACTGGAAGCTGCATATCCCCGAGGATCTGTTTGTTCGCTGGGCCACATTCAGCATGAACTACCCGCCTCCTCCCTCCAGTGGACCCCATGCCGCTTCCATGTCACTCGAGAAGAGCGCCGCGACTCTCAAGTGGCAGTGCATGATTCTAGATCTGGATGTCGATATCAGAAACATTGATCTCACTCCCAAAACCAAGATCTTCTCTCCTCTCGAGAGCCTGGCTCGTAGTTCAACTTCGCCTCCTCAGCCATTTACCATATCTGCTTCTCTGTCTCCTGTTCCTCGCCGTGTTTCTCCTACGCCCACCCGGTGCCAGTCATTTGGAAACGTATCGCTACCATCGATGCGGACTACGGCTTCTGCTGCAAGCCCTGCGCCCTCATCGTTCTCTGTTGCACCTACTCCTTCCTTCTTGCCGGCGTTAACAAACTCTCGTCCTGCTATGAGCTTTGCCGTGGATAGCTACAACAAGTCTTTCTCTGCCAAATACATTGACAGATATTCTATGTCTTCGTCACCTGCGAACCTCTCCTCTTCTCACATTTGCCGGCCTTCGATGATGCCCATGCCCTCCACCAATTCCTCTCCCGAGTCCATGATCTCTGATGATTCACGCTCCACCACTTCTTCAATGATGTCTTTTAACAGTGAGATAATCACTCCTGCCTCGCTGCTCCGTTCCATGCCCTACCAAAGACATCGACCACAGATGCGCAAGCAGCACACTATTTCTAGTTTTAATGTCTCTCAGAAGTGCTACCTGGACATGGCCCCACAGATCATGCCTATCAGTGAATTTGGATCCGGCCTTACACAGTCCCCTGTGCCTCGCGACGAGGAAGCGGCCCGGATTCTGCACGACATCAAGTTCCAGAGTGGCAGTTCACTCAAGTCGAAGCGTAGCTACTCGGTTATGTCGGCTAACTCGTGTGACGGCGAGAGTCCCTTGCAAGACAACGTTCGCAAGATACTGGCCGCTCCTCAGAACATGTGGCTTACTCCGGAGTCTGATACAGAATCCAATAAGCGTGTCCGTTATATGCCAAGCTCAAGCATGAACTACTACTTACCTACTGTCTCTGCGTCTGCTTAAAGTGAAGAGTTGATGATCCTTCTTCGCTTGATTGTAGCAACAGACACTATTGCAATTCCTTTTCTTGACCCGCAAATCTTCTCATCCTTATATTGAAAACATATATGACATGAATGACGCCCTTTACTTACGAGTGCAACGCTGTCGAGAGAGAACGTGCTGCTGCACATGTGGATAGAAACGTCTCAATGTGCTGGCCATCAATCACCATATACTCTCGATATTTGCATGCGAAATCCTCCTCCCATTTCCATTGGTACGCCGCATAGCATATAATTCAAGTATGTGGTGGGCTCCGATCTTTTCGTTGACTGGCCTGTCTTGAAGTCATGGTCGAAAGGTTTTGTCTTTAGGGCAGCCAACAATCGTAATCGTACTGTCGTGTAATGAGTTTGCAATATTCTCCTCCATACAGCTGCTACCGATTATATCATTCATATATATCCTCTACGTTAGCAATACGTCGGACTTTCTCCAACGCCGTATGACTCCTTGTACAATAAATACCACCTTCTATATCTATCAATTACTATCTTTATTCTCTTTGCCCCCCCCCCCCTATGTTTTCACTTAGCAGATGTATTTCGCACACTATTCTATTGGCAAGATCTAAATCCGCTATCTTATTTACAACCTGACTTTTTCTTTGTACGATACCTGCTTTATCTACTATATCTCGTTCCTGGTTAACACGGGACTGCTCTTTGCATTCTTTGCGTCAATGTATATACCTAGGAACCAGTCCATCTGTACACTTGGATGTACTTTAGGTCAACTCTTTCGTCACTTTTGCGCCTTATATTATCGCCATTCACTCGGTTTACGTCCATCTAAAACATAATCAAAAACAAAATGAACAATATTTTTCTTTCTTATGCGTATTCTTTTTTAAGAAAAAATTTCTTTTCGTTTGCAACTTTCAACTCAATGATATAACAGAAAAAAAAATTGCACTTGCACATATTTTATTACTATCTATTATTTATACCTTGGATTTGATAAAGAGAGGAAGGAGCTTTGGAGAGAGGAAAGAAACTTGAGAGAAGTATTACGGTGATACAGGATACTGGGAAGAAACGAAAAGGAGAGAAGATACAAATCAGAACGAGATTATTAGACGCAAAAATGTCGACAGCAGAACAATATTCTCTTTCTTTGGCGATGATGATGTCTCTGAAAGAAGCAACGAACAAAATTTCAAATAAAAAATACCAAAAGTATGAGTGGTGTATAAACAGCTATCAACTTATCTTTGTTAACTCATCTTTTTCTTTCATAATGAGTAATATTTTCTCTTAAATTTCTGGCATGTTGATGAATAGTGTGATTAACTATGAAATAAAACTAGCGTTGATAAAAAAAATATGGTGATGTTTGGACTGACATGACTGATATGACTGATTAGATGTATTGTAAGTCTATCCTGTACATAGACTTTACTAATAGGAAGCTGAGCGCGACTGATGAATGTGTTCATAGAAAAGATGGAAAGGAAGAACATCTAAGAAAACATATCTCATATCTATCCTCATGTAGGAAAGCATGTAATTGGAGTTGAGCTATATTTGACAAACAATATGCGCTTTGGTTCATTCTTATTTGTATATATAATACTGATTTGACAGAAGGAAACTCCAGAAAGTATGAAGAGTTTAAAATATATAAGATGAAATAGAAGCAGAGAACATCATCATGATATCATAATACTAGCGGGGCGGTTACAAGTTGTGTGGTGAGATAATTGGAGCACTTGCTAACGAATCAAGTTTGCACCCATTTTCTTGGATCATTCGTAGTACATCAGAGCTATGTTTTGTTTTTATAGATTCCTGGTATATCTTGGTAGATATTCAAGGCTATGTGGAGACTATGGATTGCGGGCAAGCTGCTGGAAGAAAGCCATGTCGCTAGCATCTTATGACACAACTTCAGAATCTTAAGAGGAAGGGAATAGTTCGGACAGCACTATGACTCACTGCCATAGACGGAACAAGTGAGGAAGATGAAACAGGTGGATTCGACGTATAGTCAGATCAGAAGGTGATATCAGGAGTATTCTATGAGGATATTGAGAGGTCTTTCTCCGGTTAGTTTGTTCGACAGAGAGGATATAACCACATACACTCTGTCGGAGTGATGCTCCTCGTCAACAGCCAGTAGCTCTTCGGACTAGAGAAAAGACTGGACTATGTTCACCGTCTATCTTACTCACTGATATCATACGACGACTTTATCGTTGTGTCCTTCGCCATGTTTCTTATGATATCTTCTAACGCTAAGATTGTCAGCATACGACCATAGCTGATAGAAAGCACGGGATCCCGTCCGCTCTCCCATAGTTAAACTATCAAGCGCTCGATCCGTACTAAGAAGCTCATAGCAAAACACGTAATCCTAATCAGTAATGATCTTATGATCAATCTAAGTTCTGAAGCTAAGGAAACGAAACTAGTCTATATAAATTTACAGCTGAATGAAAGTATAAAAGAATTATAATGAATGTACTAGTACTTTTGCTCTGATGTCTTTGTCAAGACTCAGAGTATCACTATAGCAGACGGCCAGCTGTAGGTAATGGCGAGCAGACTTTCTTGAAAACCTACCTTTGGATGATTATTTTCATATAAATGACGATCAAAGTTATACTATATATACATACATGGAATCTACTGGGTATGAAGGCAATGTCTAAGGAAAAACTTTCCATTAGGTTTTCTTCTCAAGGAGCCCGTACAACCTATATGAGCACAAACACCGTCGTGATTTCCGTTTAATACTTGTTGTGGGTTCGTCTTATTGATCTATGAAGGCACTAGCAAATGCCCCTTCTTTCTCTGTAACTGGTATGTGTACATATGATACCATCTCCATTCCATCTATTAGTGTCTATTCAGGTGTAACTTGAGATCTTGATCAACAATTCCATAAATGTTCCATGATATTGGAAAAAAAAAACATTGGTATATCTCTATTTTTGCTCCACTTGTTCCTCTGGCATTCTGTAAAATAGTATGATTTATTGCATTCTCGCCTGTGTCTTGCTCTTCTATTAACAGTCTACCACTCTGATCTAATTCCCCATTGCCTCTAATCTCAAAGCCATGCTAAAGGTGGGCTAGCTAATTGTCATAATGGAGAATTGTTGGTCTATCTCTAGATTTGTTTGTGAAGGGAGTATACAGAGATGGCACAAACCTAACTGATTTTTTAGGTCCGAACCGATAGTCTCCTCATAAGGGAGCTTATGGCAGATATCTTTTAACTGCTACGTACATCAGTTTGAGGATCGCCATGATCTCCGTTGTTGTTGTCACTCCCATCACCATCTTCATGACTATCTTTATCTGTGTTGGCTTCATCGGCGTCGGCATCTTCATTATCATAGCCATAGTTACAACCATTGTCATACATCTTAGTATCATCATGACCGTACTCTCCCTCATAACTATAAATCTCCTCCATATCTATCTGTCTCTTTCCAGTTGGTTTCCGCTCGATATTATATCTTCCCCCACCACTATAACTTTGATAGAGCTTACTTCTGCTCACTAGCGTACTCAATGTGTCTAATTCTTAGGATACCTTCCCACTGATAGAGATGATATATCGTGCCAATAAGGATATCACAGACAAAACGGGCAAAAAGATAAGGTATCATCTCTGCATTATATCTGGCACATTTGAGGTGATAGTCTGTCCAGACTTGGGCAGCATCATCATAAAGAAGATGAGTGACAAACCTAAGCGTAGGGACTGAAGAACCTTGGGTAAAGCAAGGCCTTGCTTTGGAATAATTGCAAACCCTTTCTTAACAAAATAGTTGTGAAGGTCACTCTGTAGAGGTAGAATATCACATCGGTTCAAATCTAATGTCACAAGTACAACGATCATCTTACCGCTGCATATCCTTTCTCTTGTACCAATAGCTCTCTTCTTGTGAGACTAGATAAGCCATTTCAGTGGCATACCAGGTGAGACCAACCGAACAAAACTGCGGAGGTATAGTAGTGAAGGTAACGGCATCTAGCTAGTATCGTGGTATACGATTATGAGGGAACGCCCAATCAGAGAATGTGGGGACGACAGCATAACGTTTTAAGAGAATACTGTGAGAGAGAGCCTTTAGGGACATTTGTATCACATGGGCATGCATACCTTGATGACCTTCGATACTAAAGTAGTACTCAGGCTCTACCAATACTCCATCAAGTGGTGTCTGAATTGGGCTTCCATCTCAGCTCAAGGAGAAGTATCCTCTGTCAAAGGAATTGTTGGCGATAACCTGGCACGCAAGGAGTGCTATTCGGTGATGGACACCGAACCTTCGAGTTCTAGTAGTGTATTGAAAGGATCAGTGTAGCCAGGGTGAAGGAGGTTGGTATCTCTTTCTGGGAAGTGACGACATGGAGACGGGGCTTCATGGTACTCTACAACTACAGGCTCTGTGGTGTTTTTTGTCATAGTAAGACGATATAATTTTGATAGTGTGAAGATTATATAGCAAATATGAGCATGAAAGGTTGTAGATTGAAGAAAGTTGGTTACAAGAGACGATTATACAATAAGGGATGTTGGAAACAAATCATTTCATAGGAAGAAGGAACCTGTTTCCCACACTACAATTGCCGGCAAATTCCAACATTCATGTGGGCGATTGATAAACAAAGACTATGTCAAGGTCAAAATACTTCATATATACTTAGGGTTAAGTTATATTGGGGCGAGCATAGTTATCTTTATTTATATAAACTTAGCCTGCACATACGCATGTGTCATGAGATGGCAATCTTATGCTCGGACTATAGAGTTTGCCAGAACCCTTCATGATGTTTCACGAGGTTCCACAAGATAGATGTTACCTTGTTCCGTGTCATTGAGTGATGTTTCCTCTCTCTTCTATTCTGCCTGATCTTACGATTTTGCCATGATATCTACGCTCTGCCGTAGTTGGCTTTGTGTCATGGGCTTTTTGGCCAGCACTTTCTAGAAGATAGCCACGTGAGTTTGAATTCTCGATATGGTTGTTTTATTTACTTTCTTGTATTCATCATTCAAAATTCATTTCTACTTGAAGTTATTCCCTGATATCTAATTTTCATCGCCAACGCCCACCTACATTATGCGTTCCCATCAGAATCAGATACTCGCGTTGAAACAAATGGTTGCGTTGGTAAGTGGTCTACTAGGTAGGAATAGACACAAGTTTTCCGACTAAAATATAATAAAGCCACAGGTAATATCAAGACTAAGACAAAACCACGAACACTTGTCAAGTTTGTAATAGATGATAAATAGTCAAGGATAGAAGATAGAGGACTTCAATAAAGCCTGGTAAGGCATAGGTTAAGATATACTACATATAGTGATGTAAGAATACTAATTCATGGATTTCAGAACATGTCGATGTTTGTGTGCTACGTCCAACGTGTTTTTCACTCATTTATACTTTTAATGCTAGTTCCAGTGAATCTGCTTCTTGTGCTCGCAAGAGTATTGTCAAAATCAGTCAAACGAATATTTCTGGAACATAACCAAAAACAGGAGGAGAAGACCACTACTTATGCAAACATAGTAGAGTTGAAGATTAGTATATCTCTCAATAACAGTTCTTAGACAAGACATGTATGTATGTCCATACTTCTACTTCTCATTTCATTTCATCTTATTATCTTTTTTGTTTTGTAACACTATAGCTGTTACCCTCCCATCCTATCATATATTGTTATTTGTCTAATCTCCCCTCGCGCCACTTCACAGATTAACGTTTTGCTCTACATCTCCTTTGTTTTATCATTCGTTGTAATATGTTTCCTGCATGTTAGTGTAATGCATGATATAGACCTTGGATTTGATATCATCATTACGTATCTGAAAGTTAGGATGTGTAGGGAAAACATTCCACTAGGCTTTCTCTACGGAAGAGTCTGGATTGGATTCTGACAAGAAAAAAGATAGAAACATACGTCAACTATCCACGACAATTTTATATGATATAGGATAAGTGAAGATATTGTGCACTTGAATATTACAGAGAATTGTTTTCCTATCTATTGAGAGTTCTATAATCTAGATGAAACGACCTTGAGGTCCTATTTATAACGAAGCGGAACTAAGTATAGGCAAGTGTTGCGTGTAGAGACAACTGCTTAGAGCCTTCCTGCTCTGTCGATGTTAGAGTAATTTGTATAACTATGCATTATATCTTAAACTATATTTTACAACTACTTAAGGAGCAAGTTTGACAAAATAGAGGTACACGATAAATTTCACAACATCATGAACTGTTCATAAGATCGTCGATCAAGATCTTGAGTGGCACACGAATAGAGCATAACCCAACAAATGGGTTAGCGATGAGAAAGCAAGTAGGTATCCACACACTGTTTCTCTACGAAAAGTGAGGACTGGGGGCTCTTGATAGTTGATATATAGCGAAATGCCTCACATTGCAAACATATGTAGGTAGGTCTTTCTTCAAAGCTCGAGAGGTTAGTTCTACTGACGTAAGTCAACTAGTACTACTTTTCACTGATTTCAAACCTGTTAACACGTCTTCATATCATCATCTACAATGTATTCCCTTCCAATGGGTGACTCAGTGTGGCGGATTGAAGATCATAATAATGGCTGATATGAATGGGCTCAGATACTCGGGTCCAAGTCCCGAAAAGGCCTTCTAATCCTACATATACATGAAGACACTCAATAACGAAGAAATATCGAAAGACTGTTACCATACTATTGCTATACGCAGTCTACATGATGTTAACAATTATTCCGTATAGACTCTGTAACTACAAAGTTTCGAAATGATCATGTCGATTAGGACGTTGTAAAGTTCGTAGGATAGGTCGACGAAGCTCACATTTATGTGTACATACATGTACATACAACATAAGTATTATTTGGACTGTCTATTTAAAGGGATCCCACGTCAAGATCGGCCGAGTCTTCCGAGTAAGCTGTTACATTTAGTCTTATCGGATAGTACATGTGATATATGATTAGGTGTCTATGGAAAATTATATCAAATATGCATATGCACTTGACACACTTGAAAGATATCTTCTAAATTTGGGGTTATCTCGTAAGTCACGGATATGAGCACCATACCATTGATGAGGCAGAATATGAATCATGTTGGAAGAAACATCAGGAGCTCCAAAAGACGATATGTTGAGATCATGAATCGTGGGTTACTTGTGCTTATATAGTGTAAGCCGTGACAATGATAGGGCAGACAACCACGATTTCTATCGTGGCATCTCATAAATGGGTTCCTTTAGAAATCGTCAGTTTCTCCTTCTCTTTGTAATGTGGCCGTGATACGGGAGAAGTTCCGGTAGTTGGCAGATATGACTAGTACGCAAACAGATCATATCTCTACATCTAGAACTATTGTTATCGATATGAATATGAACACATATAGAGTAGTACTAGTTACATCCTGTTTTCTTGTCGTTTTGGTGAGGGGTAGGCAAGGAGAATTTTCAGTTCGTTATTTTCTTATCTCTTGAGCAAGATGTTGGGCCGAAGGCGCTTGAAATTCAATACAGGGATAGAAACGGGCGTTTTACTATCACTATCACTGCCAAATTTGTCCTCTATCTGTTCTCTATCTTCTTGTTTGACCCTGATAGATCAACATCATTTAGAATTATAGGATAATAACGTGAGTATTACATAGTATACACAAGCACGTAGAGAAGTCATTGAAAAAAAGATAGAGAGATAATCTCTTAGAAATCCATGGTATGGTGATTAGCACAAAGAACTATTACTTATCTCAAGCTCTTAATCTTTCTATATTGACCTAGTCTGATAATGAGGAAAGGAAAAAGGTCCCCTAAGACAAGAAAGAAAGGTTCGTGCGTCATTCTTGCATATAGCGAGATATCAAGTACATTTCGTTAAGATTATTGCTCTTTGAGTCTTTTGGGGGCATTTAATCTTTTTTAGAGTAGATAAAAGAATTCTAGGCAATCCTCTTATCAGTTCTCGATTCCCCTCCTGTGTAGTATAAAGATACCAGCTGTTCCTTTTACTGTCAAATTTATCTTGCTTGATTTCTAGTTCCTTTTCGGTTTTTGAAAAGAGTTTGTCTGCTCGCCGTCTTTCTATCACTAACATTGTATCTACTGTCTATTAACATTCGATATCTTAATGCGGTCTTGACTTTTGCTTCCATACCTGTTATCTTTCTATGTGGACCAACTCCCAGCAATTTCCACCGACGACGATGCCAAGAATGGAGACGAACTTCTACAAGCATTGCCGATTACCCTATTGAAAGTGGTCGACTATACCACAAAGTCCTTCGATGGCTACTCTCTCATTCGATCGACAATATTGCCGAATTAACACGACTACGTCACGTGACCGAGCTGATACATCGAACCCAGACTAACCCTACTCAACATCTACTCATGTCTTCATGAAAGGGATGTTTAGGTCACCATTTGAATCCGGAGGCTTTTTTGGAGTGACATGTCCTTGTGCTATTGATGGAACAAGACAGAGACAGAGAGACATGATCTTCTAGAACTTGTCCGACTCTAAAGATTGCCGTGTGGGGGTTAGCTAGGCATGGCTAGAATCAAGGGACTCATCAATGCCCATGGATCGACGATAAGGACATGATGAAGTGACTGTCTATCTTCTCTTACGACTAAGGAGGAAAGAAATAGAGGCTTGCTTTTGAAGAAGGCGTTCATTCTATTTGCCTGTGGGGGGCTATGAGCTACTGACTGCAATACCTGGTATGACGACGTCTGGCCACTTATGCTTAGAAGCAGAATGTTTCAAGATATCAACCTTGAACTGGAAGACATCACCAGGTCCCATAGCATCACATCATGACAACATTCATTCTGCCGGAGAACTCTAAGCCATCCTGTCTCCATGCGACATTCTTGTGAAAATCCAGGACACACAAAACAACGGAACAGCCCGAGATGCCTCACCACGACCTTTCCTTTCCCTTGATCTTTCCCCCGCGAAACGACATCTTGGTTTTTGTGTTGGGCTGGGGGGATGGCTGGCTAAGCAACCAAACCAACTACCTTTGCCAGGACGACAAGATATGGCATATTGACAGTCACCTTAACCCTCCTGTGACCTTGGCCCTGTCTTTCTGTTCTTTTCTTTGCTGCTTGGCTCGTATAGCGTGAGATGAACCCTGATTTTCTACTATCTATTGCATTGCTTTCGCTTGGACGTCGTTCTAGACCGCCCGCTCGAGATTTGGGTTTGGTGGGAGATAGCATCCGCTATACTAAAACTGTTACTTCGGGGTAACGGAGAAGAAGGACGTGCTGCTTTTTATTATCTGTTGTGAAATATACCCGAAGCAATGCGCTCACTTCTTTGTTCAATCCATCCGGGCCGTCTCTCGGCTCTCACGATACCCGTTTTCTATACTCTGTCTTCGACAACCAAGCGACCAGAACCAATGTATCGTCATCGTCATCGTCAGACTAACAAGTCGTCCTGAATCTAATCCCGCATCTCCAGCTTTGGCCGAAAGCAGCCTAGCTCCCTCGTCTAACCGTCTTGGTGTGAATTCTTCAGTTTATAGGCCTCCTTTCACCGCCCAAGAACCACGAAAATAATACGGAACGAACATCGATAAACGTCGATATTAGAGAGGACTATCAGAGACGACATAAATGCAGAAAGAGGGATATGCTGTTTTTTTTGTATTCAATCCAATCTTATAGGTCAAAGAAATGACGCTAGGTTTTATTGATGCACAAAGAACGAGTAGAGACGAAAGCCTTCATCCTGGATAAAGTCTTCTCTTCGTTAGTTTCGGCCGTTTGTAGTTGTACCGGCTAAATAGGACCACAAAACTCTTGACCGCTTAAGATCTGCGCTTTTTTTTTTGCTATGTTGTTGGAAAAAGCGCAGATCTTGTGATACTTTGCCTTCTAGAGAACAACAGCTTTCTCGCTATATATGAAGTCTCCTGTCACTTGATATTCTTCATCTTCTTCTTCTCTATATCGCATTTCGCATCTCGCATCTCGCGTTTCAATGCTTTACTCATGTATATGAGCCATGGCCTTTTTATAACACAAAGTAGCCTTAACTTGATACATACTTGACCAAAAAAGTTAAATATTACAGGCAAAATAACGATATATAGCTATACTGAAGGCCAGAGGCCTTTCTCGGCTCTATTCCTTGCAGACAGACTATACAAGGGCCAAGTTCCCTTAACTAGAAATGCGCGCTTTAAGTGATTACAGCCAAGATAGCGTTTCTTCCTCCGGCCACTAAATATTGAATACTCACCAAGATCGATCTTAATTTAGTTAGTTGGACATATTAGTGTGTTTTCATGTTAAAGCCCGAGATGTATTGAGCAAAACGAAGATGAAAGATCGTAAGGATATACACTTTTTTGAGCTGTAATGTTGTAATCATAACTATAGCCCAATCATATTTTATGTTTACTTTGTTCTAATACCACGCATGTGTCAACTATCAACAAATGTAACGCCTCGTTCATATCTATTTGCCTAGTCACTAGGATACTTAGATGCAGTCTTACATGTAATCATAACACCCAAAACAGACATGTGAATTGTGGAAATATCCTAGAACAAAACAATACAAAACAGAAGAAGCCGAATAGCGCGGAATCTGATGTTATGAACTAAAGAGGGCAAGTAAAAAAGCAACAGTAGCGTCTGATGGCCTTCAGTATTAAAAGTCCTCTGTGATGAACGGTAACTTCACAACCGGAGGAACCCATCGCACTGACTTCTCTGCCCTTGTCAGCGAGCTAAGAGGCGACACAGAGCAGCCTGTGCTTCTTCGTGCTTTTTTCCCTGATGCTTGTCGTTTGGTTGTATGTATGTAGTCAAAGTATGTATCTGCTCAGCCCGTGGCCCTGTCTTTCACATAAATTACAAAGTTAACGACGGCGACGACGACAAGCCGTTTAACCGATTCGAACAAGACAATATGTACAGATATGCATATTGGTGTTTTTCTGTTAAGCACATAGTCCATTTAAATTGTCGTGGCTTGCTGCCACCTTTGATCCTTCTTGTAGAGGTTGATTTGACCCTCCCCTCTCTCTCTCCTTCTCTAGTTATTCGTCTCTCCGCCTTATTTTGACTCGGCTCTTCGCATCTCTCCGACATCGAAGGCCGATAGTTAAACTGTATTGGTGTGCCTATGGTGCTGTAACTTGTTGTTGGCCAAAACTCCGCTTCTATCCCTGGCAAGCCGGGGCGGAACACTTTGGTATCTGCGGAAAGGAAGAGGATGTCATGCTTTGTCCGTGATCCCGCCGAATATCTAGCCAAATTTCGTCGTCTCCCTCTTATGCCTAGATTTCAGATGCGATGATGCTGACTAGTCAACATAAGTTGGCCGGGAATATGTTATGACCTGGTCCTCTTCCCCTCAAGACCCGAATTATTGTGACATAATAGAAACTCTGCCATTGGACGCCTTCAAAAGCATGTTTCCTCCCCACTAATACATATATGTACGTACTATGTATGTAGTACCACTACGAGTTTCAGTACTACTGTTTAGTTTCTCCTTGTCTCGCGCTACTGGGACACGGAATACCAACGCCCGGAGAACATATTAAACACCAGCTCAATAGTACATAGAAGCAAGCATTTGACTGAAAGCTGGTTTTGCATCGAGATTGTTGTGCATGAGAGTATCATTCAATTCAGTCAACCCGACTGTCGTCCTTTGCAAGTAAATATATATGTAGTCTGAGAAAGCCAAGCAAAGTGATCTCAATCAGTCCAGAACAGGGCGGAACATAGAAAACAAGAGACGAAAGAATATGACGAGCACACGTACTTCTTCAGCTTGTGCTAGCAAAGAATACTCGATGGCAAAAGTTATATAACAATGGCTGTCAAATTCAGTTAATGTCTTGCTATCAAATAGATCTGTTCAGTCAGCGTTGAAAAGCTCCCCAGTGGCAAACTATTCATCACGAGCAACCTGTGATAGTAATAACAAAAGAAGAGCACGAGAACATGAAAACAACATGACAAGCCCGCGTAAGTCGTCTCACTTTACTTCTCTCGATACCCATGCACTTGCCCATATTTCCCCACGTAAACCCCCATTCTTTTATTTTCCTTGTCGTAGTGAGCCGCGCCGAGCTTGCCTTCTATATGTTATGACTTTGTATACATATCATGTATGTATGTATGTATGTATGTATATATGTACTGGGCAAAGAAGGGCCCGGTGTCGTAGTGGCGTCGGTTGTAATGTTGCAGTGTCGTACTGTCGTACTGTTGTAATAGTGTAGTGGTGTAGTGGTGTAGTGATGGAGTGGTTGGCTGGTTACAATTATGGTTTGTTCTAGGCTCGCGAAGTGGTCTAATCCGACAATGCCCCCCATCTCTCGTCTTCTGCCCGGTTGCGCAGGTTCAGGGCGTTGTTTTATCATGGTAGGGTAAGGAAATTTCAGTTCTTTTTTTTTTTTTTTTTTGATGCTCCCTTCCTTATACAAGCGCATACATATGTACTTCCAAAGTCGAATACTAAGTCTGAATACCTGCTAGCTCAGCGTTTTTAGATGACAAGACGACCGCAGCTGTGGATGTACAGTGTCAGAAAGCTGATGTACATCATATTACATATATATGCGTACATACAGATATATACCTGTTTGTATTCTACTACAGATACATAGCCAAGAACAAGAGTCCAGTCCAGCTTTCGCCACGCTAGTAACAGTAGAGTTACATGTTATACCTATATCGAAAGAACGGTAACGGAGGATTGTCCTGTTGCTACTGCTGCTTGTTTGCAGGTTCTATTAGTGTTGGCTCTATTACTACATGTACTTGTAGCTGCGCTGTTAGCATGTACTGATAACAGGGTACAGGGTACAGCGAACAAGGAACAGGGTGCTGCAGCAACAGCAACATGCGTGCGTGCGTGTCTGCAGCTACTAGGTACGTATGATGGGAAAGTTGAGTAGTTGTATGGGTTGCAACTTCGTGTATATATACATGTATATTGTGTACTTGTAGTGGTAGGTCGACGCCGGCGTCGCATGGATGCACATATGCATCTAAGCAATATAGAAAGTCAGCGTGGTAATGACACTTGGTTACGTGAGCGGGTCATGAACCGAAAACAGGAACTTGTTTCTAGGCGGACGCCAATCGTAAGAGAGATGGAAAGAAGGACGAGGTGTACTAAGTAAAAGGAGGAGCCAGAAAGTTTGGAACGGGTCGTGGAATGCCAAATCATGTATAAATCATGTACCAGATACAATTACTATATACAAACAACTATAGATAACTACGCTGTGGTTTTACCTCTGATTGAAAGTACACAGTTTGGAAGCATGGCAAAGTCTTACATGGTGTGCAGCCAAGTTCTAAGACATTGTTCCGATTTCGTTCCATTCGTTCCAAGGCCAGTCTGCGGGAAAAGAAAAAAAGGCATGGACGGGTATTGAAGAATGCAAAAACAAAGCCTCGATGATGCTGGTCTTTGATATACACATAAATGCTCGAGATCATGAGCTTGCATTGAACATCACCGTTCTTGGCAACTAGTCTAGAACTGTACATGTATGTTTGCTTGGTAGTTGCACTTGTGCCATTTATCGAGTCTGTTCGTCCTGTCTCCACATTAGTCCTTGCCTCGGGAGTCTGTCGAGTCCACCGAGTAAATTGAAAACGGTGATGCAGTGCACGCACGTCCTTAGCACATCAGGCGACTATAGGCATAAGGGCCAAGAAGAAAAAAAAATTTATGGAGTTCAGAAGGGTGGAAGAGCCTCTTTTCCATTCATTTTTCTCGCGGTTCTTATTACTGGAATTGCCGTTTGTCCGGACTTTCTCTGCACGTTTCCGTTCAGCTCAGGTGGCCTTTGTTAAACATGGAATGCAATCAAAAATCGTATATTGTTTGTCTTCGCACTTTTTCTTCCACGCTGAGACTATAAATTAGCCCGTGAAAGAATGTGAATCTCGAGATTGTAGAACTGCAGTCGGTCACGCTGAGGGTCGCCGAACTTGACTTCTTTCTATTCTTTGCCAGTGCTTTGCTCTTGCTCTTGCTCTGTTATTTTTGTTTATTGCCCCACTGTCTGTTCCATATTTCCCAGCTTGCAACAAACTACATGACATGTCATTGGCTACAGCACAGGCAGAATGTGGGGCATGTGGCATGCAGAACAGTAGACTAGGGTCCAGGGTTGCATTGTGATGCTAATGTTCCCTACAGTTTTTGCATCTAGTGAGATTTTGAGCGTTGTTGTATTAGTTTAGTATTATTTTTTTTCCTTTTTTCTCGACTCGCCACTATTGGTCGTCTAGATTTACTTCCTGATGCGTCAATTCTCCGGTATTGTCATCGTCACTTTCAAAACTTACTAGGCGAACAGCCGATAGTTTGATGATCAAGATTTGAGGTTTCACTTTCTTGTGTCCGATTTGGTTAGGGTCCTACTAGATTCATAAAGAGATGAGGCTTTTTTGTATAGCTCAAATCAGCATCCTCCCAACCACTTGAACACTCGACCAAACATCGTATATTAGCATATTAGTACATACAAGTAGGCTGTCCCTTCACCTTACATCGTATACTAGTATGGGCTGTGTGTCTTAGGATATCGAGGTGCTACATAGCTATTAGAGCTCCATTTCCACCGTAATAAAATTTAATAAAGAAAAGACATACTTACACATCTGTATGTGGTAGTTGTACTATTAGTTGTTATAGAAAGGCCAAACTCGGTCTTATTTCCTCAACGTAATTGCTTTCAGAAGCGCACCTATTAAAACGTGTCCGCTCCCCTGGTCTAATCCATAGTCAGTACAGTTAGTTTACTATTATAGACAAGACGAGTTATCTCATACATTGAATACAAAGTGAGTAGTAGCATAAGCAACCCTTTTGCGATCCATCGTGCATCCTGTTACTTGGTTTGCCGGTCGACCTACAGGCAAAGGATGCCAAGTTCGGGCAACTATCGATGTATCGAAGCCGCTCGGAGCATCGTCATAGCTGTATACACTACATATGTACACACACATATATATATATATATAGAGCGTATTAGTATGTATTTATACGTCGTTTGTTTAGCAACCATGTGCTTGTACAGCTAGTAAAATATCACGTAACTCCAAGAACTATCTCAAGTCTTCGCTGCCATCGAAACAAACAAACGAACCCATCCCTTCCGCATCAATCAATTAGTCATATAGAAACCTAAAAGCCTCAGCCTTGCTTGCTAGCTGGTCTTTTCGTTCCTCATCTGTCTTATTTTCTTTTTCAACTCTACATGGATTTAAGCACATGCTCACCTCGCGGCCGCCGCCAAACTAGAGTAGATGGTTTGCCTTGGGCAGACGAAACCTTGCCTTTTTTAGCCTGCACACTGCTAACACCAAGAAAAAAAGCGCTTAAAACCCTGAATTTGCTTTACGTGATTTGAACGTCCTTGGAAGCGCTTAACGCTTTAAGTCGGAGATCTCGTGTTTGGCGTGGCATTTGACAGCTCTGACCACCTTGCCCTGGACCAAGAATGGACTTACACGCAAACTTACTACCATAACTATAATTTGTAGCTGTATGAGCAAGCCTGTTCAGATCATTCTTTATATATTGCTTGTCTGCGTTTCAGCATCGTCTTGTCTTTTAGTGTTCCTAACGTAGAACTAGTTCTCAGATAAATCGCGCACATTCGGCCATATATTGCCGCCGAGGAACTACGCGACAGCTTGTCGTGCGTATCTGCTATCCTCTTCAAGAACCCATTTCGAATACTAGAGTGATTCCAGCCCCGACCAAAGCCAGGATCTAGGACGGGAGACCAACGGATGGCAAATGAAATGTCTCCTCTAAGCCTAGTAACCAGTAAACAGTAAACAGTAGTACTACTCATACCATGTTGACGTTACAGTTCCATCATCCAACAAAAATCCACGTCTTGGTTGCTTATGCACCATTGCTTTATTTTCACAGTCAAGAAGAACGGATGTAGAGTCTGGATCCATTTGGCCACTTTTCTACGACTATTCTTAGGCCTGGCCACGTATTTTCTACTGCAATCGCTTCCATCGCCGTTCGCTTGCGACACACAGACCCCATCAGAAAAAAGAAAGAATATGCCAACTTTACAGGCGTATGCGTGTGGCTGATTCACATTCTACAGCCTATTTGTAGGTACACATGTATTTGTATTTATAAAAAAAAGAGGCTCTGTTCTAAACTTGGACCACCGTGGCAAAAGCTTGCTCTAAATTATACTTCCTTGTCCTAACTAGAGTCGATGAATGAAACACAGAAAAGACGCCAAGTCTTACTTACAACATGTACGGTATGTAGTTGCCTTGTTGTAGTGGTAGTAGTTGAGAACAAAAACATGGCTAACTAACTGTGTTCTTAGACATCCAAGCTCCGCATACATTCGTATCAAGGCCAAAGGGACAGGCCTATCCGTCTTTTCCGTATCATTCATTCTCTAGTGCAAGACCTTGATGCATACATACTTACCTGTACGTCCCTGTCTTTACAATGTTGCCATATCTTGACCAAAAAAAGCAACAAGTGCAACGTATATTATACGCCTTTTCAACCTTCAAGTTAGAAGACTCGATACCTGTTTTCGCTCACGGCCGCTTTGCCTCTTGTTACTAAAACCTGTGTACTTGTAGATCTGACAGCGCCCTGTCAACTCAAATAGCATCCTGTGTTCATAACTTTCTGCTTTGATGTTTCCTCGGATCTACCCGTCTCTATTTTGCGGTATCTCTCTTTATTTTCCTATCATTGGCCTCATCGCTAACATGTAACGCCGGCTAAGAAACGACAGCAGATACCGTGCATTCAAACCTTGCGGCCAATTTCAATATGCAAGGCAGGCATTGATCTCTACTTGGCGATGTGTACGGGGAAGTCTGTCAAACAACATAAAGACATAGAAAGGGAAACCCGATGCATATAGGCATGTATCATATTTCCGCGGCTAAGGTTAGCATGCCTTCTTTTGGCCTTCTCCATCAAACATGCTACCATAAACTGGATATAAGACTATTTGTAGACTAGTCTGTGGGAATGAGGATATGGGATCTTGGTCTGTAACGAGGTTAGCATAAAATGGCCTTTCTTCGTTGTTTTCTAGATCATATGTTGTCCTTCAATGGGATATAGTTATTGGTTATGTTTTTTTCAATGACACTTCGTCTTCCCCTCTCTTCACTCCTTTCAGTCCAGTTCCTGTCGATCTTTAGTTCCCAGGCGTAGAAATATAGATGTATAGTATTATGTAATACATCGTTGGATCTGAAAGCCGAGTTTCCAAATAAGGCCGTAGAGCCTGATACTTGAGTTCACAAAATCAAGCGGTAACAGCCCGATTTAGAATGCCAACTGTATAACAGGTTTGATCTTTACAAGTGGTGCGTATGTATGAAGTATCCTACCTAGGAGTTATTTTGTCACATGTATGTATGTATTTTTTTGATTGCATATCAAGAGAAGTCTTGATGCAGTCGGTCATGGACTTCCACAGTTTGGAAAACTTAATGGTTCTCAGCTAAGTAAACAGCTACTGGGTGCCTTGATATATATGTATATATATAATTTTATTAAAAAAAAATTTAAAAAAAAAGACATCTTGTTTTCATAAAATTTCCCGGGCTAAGTGGCTCTCGTGACTTATTACTGCATGTTGAAGCTCAATTTATTTTCCAAGACGCATAGTGAAAGCTCTAAAGTCAAGACTTCAAAGCTTTTCCTCGGCGCAGTTTAAGCAGCTCCAGCCAACCAGACATAGTGGAAATATAATCATATTTATTTATAGGCATTCATATAAAAGGCATTGAATTGGATCAAACTTAGCAATCAGATAATACTAAGGTGTTAAAGTAAATCTCAAGCTTCGGCTTTCATTCACCCACAATTACCTCTAAACGCATATACAGAGAAGCTTGACGCTAGAGGGATGACTTTCCTAGACTATAATAAACCAAACTCGGGAAATCCTAAGCATCGGCCCTGCTACCATTCCTAAAAGTACAGAAAGCTGAGATGCCATTAGTTGATCAACAGTCTAGTGAAACTAGGAATGATTAATGAATAGAGCTTATTTGGGCTGTGCCCATGGAATTCCTGTCGACATGGAAGAATCCAACGAACGCAATAAAGTGGTCAGATAACTTACATATCAGCATAACTACATTGTTGTATCAGTAGTATACACGGAAGAAAGGAATGACTACTTTTACCGGACTTCTAGCACGACGCAAAAGTAAGGAAGGATTAGGGGGGAATATATATATATATTGGGTCAAGTTGTCTAGTTAGTCGTTTGAGTACGTATTAGACTGGTCGGGTCAGACTGACAAGACGTATAGGTCAGCATTCGTGAGGGAAGAATAAGTAATGGAAGAATGATGGAAATGGAAAATATAAAGGATCATGTCTGACATACGGATCAAAAAAGACATGTGATTTCCAATATTTATCTTCGAATTGGCGTTTGAGGGTTCGTAGTGCCATGTGCTAATATGCACTTGGAAAAAAAAAAGAAAAAAAAAAAAAAAAGGCAAAATCATGACATCCTCAAGCCCCATACCAATCAACGGAAAAAGACGATTCACGCAAAAGCAAGGCTTCAGTATACCTAAATACTTGATTTGATTATATTTCACGTCTACCTTAAATCTATATACATTTGTAAATCTACATTCATATAGCATTTAAATGAATACATAGTCTCTATGTAGTAGTAAGAAGTTTGTTCTTGTTGTAGTCAGTAGTTCAGTTTTTGCCTTGCACTTTGACTTCGTTTTTTGGGGAGGCGTTTCTCGGGCGCAAACTCCAAATTCATTCGCACGAGAAACAAAAAAGGTGGCAGACGACGGGCAGAGAGGTTATTACATAGCATGTACGTATAAATTCCTTGTAACTACGTATTTATGTTATGTGGAATAATTGTAATAAAAAAGTGAATCCTAGTTCAATGTTTCAAAGGTCTGTTTGCAGAGCCCACATCCCCCACTTGTCTTGATGGATCATACCCAACGCAAAAACCGAAGTAACTAACCCTTTGCTTCATTTCAATAAGGCTCAAAGAAAAGAAGACGAAAAGAAAGATTCTTACGCAAGGGTTAAGTCCCTATATGACATAGAATGTAGTGAGTTCGACTTGGTTCTTTAGATTTTTTATTATTAAGAAAACCTTGATTAAATAGTCATCTAGTTGTAGACATGATATGTATATACTAGGCGAGAGTTTAAAAAAGAAAAAAAAAAGCATGGGATAGTGAGCTGATTTGTATGTCAGTTTTATCTTTGCTCTGATGTTGCTAGTCGAAACATTGATCAATGCCTGGCGTTGTTGGTGACACCTTCTCTTTTTAATAGTGCCATTTTCTATATGGCCTTTACTGTTACTCTTTGTGTTTGTATTATATACTGTCCCGGGAACATCACGAGACACAGGCCGGCATCGGCCATAACACAATTTGTTGTCGATGTATAACTGAATGATAGACTAACGCATTGATGCCCTTTTACGGCTAAAATCAAGTTAGAATCACAGCTATGTTCATGGGTAACGTGATTAGCGATTAATTCCTTTCAATGTACAGATACACATAAAAAGTTGACGAAAGCATACATTATTTCAGACATAATGGGGTGATGACTAGCTATCCTAAAGATACAAAATGTGGCTTGATATGAAGTATATGCCGATTTTGTGAAGCAGTTATACATCCAAGAGGACGTCATTTATCTAATATTACTCTTCTAATAAGACAATGAAAAGCCACACAGTTCTTACCCGTTTACCCGGGCGTAAGAAAAAGTGATAACACAGTATAGAAAGAAATACAGCCCAAATCATGGGGCTTACTATCTTTGCCCCGGCCAGCTAGGCCATCGTCTGACAGGATATATGTATGTATGTACACACGATATACAATTAGTAGAACTAAGATATAACAAACAGTGGTTTGTACTTGATTTGTGTGTGATATGAATTTAGAGTGAAAAGTAGGACAAGGTGCAATACATACTTTGAACCTGATATCCTTTTCCGTGCATTCACCAAGCCATACAAAAAACGATGATTGGCGCTGGATGGACCATGGCATTAGAGTTAGGGTCTCTTCAACAATAGTATTTGTCGTCAGCATAGACGAAGCAGAAAAAAGGGAAAAGGGAAAAGGGAAAAGGGACTGTCGAGTAAGTTCGTCTGACATATGATCAATAGAATATCAAACTTGGGCCTAAACGTGGCATGGGCTAGAACACGGAAACAAAAAATGATAGCTTACACACTTTCTATCGTATGTGTGTGGTGTATGATATTGGTTGATGGTGGAAACTAATGATAACCCTGGAGCCTCAGAAAGTCTCCCCCATCCTTCTATTGAGGTTCTGATGATGTAGGGCGTCGCTAAAAAGGCGACTACAACTTTCTTGATTTACCGTGTTGTTTTCATGTGTTTCTTTTTTTGTCTTCTTTCACTCACCGACTGATGTTCCTATAGCCATATATTCCTACACATATAGAGGCAGTTGAATTACCGATTAAGAAGGAAAGATCGACGTTTCTATGTCCCGAGACCAAAAAAATCGGGGAAATATGGCAATACAAACTCTGATCCATATGAGGAGTACTTGCTCAAATTACACAGGAGTGTTCGTACTCCAACATGCTGATCAGATCAAGAACGAATCTAGGCTGAGTTTGGGATCTTGTGGGACGTCCGGGAGTAGTATCTAATATACTTAAAAGGAGTAACTATGAGAATTACGGTGGCGATGTGATGTATTTAGTTGCATATAGGGTGGCGGTTTGTATATAGTTCACATTTGTCTGTATGTTGAGGTATAATCCTCGGTGTTTGTTGTCCCTCCTCCGTTCTCCACACAAACATTAGTTATATGTACATGTATATATGCGTATGAATTACCGGGATGTGGAGAATGAGGAAGTAGAAGGAAAAGAAGATGGAGAAGAAGCACTACAGAAGAAGTAGACTAGATTGAGGGGTCTTCCGGCACCAAGATGTACTACATTGAATACTGTAGACTAAGATGAAATTAGAAGTCTCATGTGGCATCTGGGCATTGCAATTACTTCGGGCGATCTGGAAAAATAAAATATGATAATGATGATGTGGTCATGATAAAATGTTCTAGGATTGATGCCGCCACATATGCATATAACAAAAATGAAGGCTATGGAGTTAGTTGTGTAATTGATGCTTAGACCAACTAAAAGTGAGACAGTTTTCCACATGCTTAGGTGCTAATGAAAGTGATACGTAGGTAGTAAACAGCGCTAAAGGCACTAAAAAAAGGCCGCGGGTACAGCGGTAAGCTGGGTATTAATTTAGTGACTTCGGATTTAGCAGTGGTTCTTTGCTCACAAAAAAAGGCAGCACTACAGTACATGATACAGGCGGTTGAAGATTAGCCGATGTTTTACGGGGCAAATGGCTCAATCACCACAAAGTGGACTAACAGCAAGCAAGAAGAAAGAAATAATCCGGAACAAGTACATATTAGTTAAAGTAAAAAGGGTTTGGCTTTCTCTGTCTTGCTGCCCTCACGGCATTTAGTTCCAGAAGAGGCCAACGCCGTAAGGATTTTAGAGCGAATGAATGAATACTATTAGAAAGTAGACGAAGAGATACCGGGATGACCCCTCTTTCTGCTAGTACATATTTGCCAGATGGCCGACCGAGGCCAAAGCGACTGAATGTTCAGTTTGAGAACGCTCGCTGTATAACGAAGATAATTTCGGTGAACAAGTAGTTGTTCGACTTTTTCCAGGGGTATGAATTGGGTTGGCTGGGTTAGTGATGACTGACGAATACAGACATACATTCACTTGATTATGGAGGAAAAGGAAGAGGGGAGGTGGAAGACTCGATAGACGCATACATATATATACAGCCAGCCAGATGAATCAATGAATTACAGAACACACTATATAGATATTCGAGTGTATGATGCATGCTTTGTGTGTATCTGTATCCTAAATGTAATAATATGAACAAACACGTTCGTTCTGTAGTCTTAAGGGAAGGCTTTTCTTAACTATGGACTCTATGAAGAAACCCACTTGTGTGCATTAACGCGGCCACAAACCACAAATTTAAAGACGAATAAAAAAAAAAGAAATAAGAAAGAAAGAAGACTAAGAACAAGACGGGTTGCATGTTGTTCTTGCCACTTTTCCATTGACTCGCCGCTTGATTCTTAGTGTGGTTTTTAAAATCCCACAAGCTGCTACCGTTGCATGGCTGACAATAAATTGACCAGCAAGAGTAATAGCAATAGCGCATGTAGAGTTTATTCCGCATTATAGGGAATATATAAAATATGTAATTTATCGTCATACATCTATGTTGACTATGTCAAATCATGGCAGACAAACACAATTTTTTTTTTGGCCTACTCTTAGCTACATTGAAAAAAAAATTGGTACATACATATATATGTATGTATATCATATGCATAGTAAAAGCAGCGTTGGCATTTCCCCTCTTTTTGAATGAAAGAAAGCAGAAGTAAAGACAGCACGATATAGAAAGGCAAAGACTAGGTGAACCAAGAAAATAGAGAATCGGGAAATAGTGACTTTGATACTGGTCTAAGAAGTCAAGAATAAGAACCGAATAAGCTCTAACCTGCCGTGGGCTTCCAGTGAGTTCGGTCTAGCCTTCTTTGCTTGCAGTTCTTGAGGAAAGGCAGTATAGACCATCGTAGTAACTGTAGCCTATCCTGGTCAGTCCACATGCTAAACAGAATCGTGGCTGACCGAAGCTGGATTATTCTGCAGTTGCGAATATAGCCGGTCTCTGTGAAAATACTGACTAAACAAATGTAATATATAGTTTATGAAGATACTGAGTTATCCGGAAAGCCTAATAAAGACAATATCCGTTTGTCTTCTACAATGCTGACTATAGAGTGGGTGCTGCGATGTATCGGCAATTGCCTACCAAATATATGAAGCATATGTCAATTACTCCGACTCGACACGAGCGAAATAATTCATCTAACGGGGTTGTTCCTTCGCCGGATCCCACCAGCAAGACCATCAGTCAGCCAGCCAGCCAGAAGGAAATAGCAATAGCTCTCTTGGGTTGTTTTTATTATCCTGGATTCATAATTGGTGCCGGGCCTCTTTTTTGACTTGAGTCTATCTCTTTTCTTGTTTGTCTACTAACTATCAAGTACTTCTCTTTTCCAAGTACTTTTCTTATTTCGAGTATAGCCACCAATTCATCTGTCAATTCGATCTAACGTGGTTCATTTCTCTTCTCTTTTGCTCATCTTGTTCATCTTGACTGTTTTTATTTACCCAGTCTCTTTCCCACTATCAGTCAGAACAACAGAACCAAGCGAAATATCATCTGCCTTTGGAAACACACCATCAATACAAAATATCGACGCCTCCACTTCCAGTCATCTTCATCATTAACATTGGCGAGCCATTTTTCCCTCTCTTCTTCTTATTCGACTCGCTTTTGTGCTCCAAAGCCTCCCGCCTTCCACCGACACCGGATTCCTGTACGCCAATCTATCTGCATACGTCTTTACCTACGTTTTATTCCTTTTTTGCTACTCTTTTTATTTTACCAGCAAAACCGCCCGTTCGCAATACGACAGAACGAGTTTCTTCTTCTTATTTTTTTTTCTTTCCCCTTCTCGCTTGCGACAGTCCTTTGTCGACCTCCCACCTTCAAAGTCGCCGCCACATCGCCTCGAAGCATTAAAATATCTCGGGTGCAGCTTGAGTTCTCACTGCTCTATACAGCAGATTATTCAATTGTCGTATCACTGCCTCTTGACAGCAGATTCAACCACTTTCCACTCTCAACTATCAGTGGCTCGCAACTCAACGTTTGCTCCATTTATAATCTCCGCACACCCGCACAGCTCGAGTCATCCACAAGAGGCTCTTCTCTCGACGACTCTTTCCTAGGCCGCTGTAGCTGTGTCCAAATCTTACTCTCGGCACAACTAGAAAGCACTCTGATTCGCGCTTTATTTTTGACTTTGTGTCGCTCTCTCTCATCAAGACTTTCGGCCTATATTCACTCTTCCGTTGCCTCGTAACAAGCTATTGTCTTCACATCCCAATGACGGCTGCAGTCGATCGTTTTCGACTCATATCTACAATGGCCGACTCCATCGATATATTCGCCCAGACACGGTCGGCGCATACGCCCAGTTCATTCTCCAACTTCGACATTGAAGACTTCACGTATCAGGACGAATCTTCGTCGCAACATCACCAGCAAAAGCTATCAGAGTCACACCGGAGCGACGGCAGTCTCAACCACAACCATCAACATTCCCCCAGCCGTGATGAGGACGCTGTTATGGATCATTCCATGCCGTATGAAGCCAGATTCTGCGACAAGTCTAACTCAGACGAAATGCACTTGAAACAAAAATTACATCTACTAAATCGCTCCGGCAGCTTTCCACTCCCGCGCACACTGGACGAGGAGCCACCTAAACCGAAGTCGATCGAGGATTTTGCGTTGAGTATCTGGAAGCACTGTATGCGCAGCGCCAAAATCTTTCCTGATCAGAAGCGCTTGGAAAATATGGGCTGGCGCATGATGCATACAGGTCGGAAGCTCTCTGGCCTTGAAGCCCGGTCAAGCAAACGCAGTAGTAGTTCCATGAGGTAAGTTTCTTGTGCATCACCTTTTTCTTTCTTTCTTTCTTTCCTTTTTTTCTCTTCTTGCTCTGTTTGCATATATGGATTACGAGCTTGTGTTCGTGTAAGAAGACTGCGGGACTGCCCGTGTTTTATACACACACGGATGCTAGTGTCCTACCTGCAGATATCATCTCGCAAATATGTCGTTATGTGACGTGCTCGGTAGTCTTGACACATAGTTTCCACCTGCTTGCTTGTCTCGTCAATATTGCCCCAGCTATCGAGATTTGAGGCGTGGCTTATATTCACTGGCTACTTGGCTCTTCCTACTGGAGATCCCACATGGGAATGCAAATGGCCATGTCATATGCTATGGGCTTGGATTTGGTATTTGAGCGATAGACGTTGTGGCTTTCTCCAACTCGCCTCATATCTTCACTTATTCGGCCCTAGCACTCAACAGTTTGCCCTGCCCTCTCTTCTCCCTTCATATTTCATGAGACATGGACGGCAATTGTGTGCTTCTTTAAAGCTCTTAATCCGCCGATATTCCGTGATATCAACTCCACGTTGCGTTCATTCACCTCCGTACTCCACACCTTTTTGCCAACAAGCAAAAGGACATATTAAAAAAGGCGCAAGAACACCAAGCTAACTGATCCTTTCTCTTTACCTCTGATTTTCTAGCTCTGATACTGCCATTGCCTCCAGTATTGCTTCAGCATCCACTGGCTTGTCGTCTACCTATTCAACTATCAATGCGCCCAGTGGTATTGCCCAGCAACTACGAAAATCCAACGAATTGAACATCACTCAGTCGGCAGAGACCTCTGCTGCGATGGACTTTGGCTCAGACACCGTCGACTCTATGAACGTAGACGATTTCCTGCACGAGAACATTGCTTCTACACCAACACCAGCCCAGAACAACGGGCTATTGCATTCGTCGCCCCATAGTGGAAAACGCACCGGAGATCGCCAGGTGCCAACGAACGGCCGGGCACCATCAGCCACTGCAATTCCCATCAAGGCTCGTAAAGCAGGTGCCGATGCTGCGGGAAGTCTATCCGGAAGCATGCAACAACAATCAGTGTACCCAACAGTACCACAGTCATTGCCATATCAGCGTGGTAATGAATTTAACTATGTGACTCGTCACCATCGCAAAACCAGCATTGACGACCGCCGGGTAAGTAATATCATGTTCACTTCTACACTACAATGCTCTTTTTTCCTTGTATTTTCCTTGTCTGTCTTTATCATCACAATTTCCTTTGCAATGACTTCCATGTTCCATGCGTCTTTCTTCCCTTATGCAGTTCCTCATTGTCCGATGCCAATCCTTCCTGCTCGCTTGCAGTGCCAACTATCTCTAGGCGAGACCGCTTTTACTTGAAGGGAGGGGTGGGGGGTGGCAAACATGCCAGTATAGCATTGAATGATAACACGGCGCAGTGATGGATCTCATCAAAGCTGAGGATATCAGAAAAAAAAAAAAAGGGAAAAAGGACGCTGCATCGGTCAGGAATCTTTGATTCTGGACCTTTTCTTTTTCTTCTATCTGCATGAAGACTTGGTGGAAAAAAAAAAACGGTGAAACACACGCACATATTGTAGGAAGACTCCATATAGTCAGTCCATTACCACATGCAGCTTTACAAGCTGGCTGGCTAGTCGGTCACGGCAAAATGCTATAGCGGATAGAACTGGAAACACTCGGCTTTGTTTTGCACAAGCCTTTCGTCAAAAGATGACAGGAGTTGCTCAAATGCACAAACAAAGAGAGTGCACGGTGGGAAGAAGACTTACAAGTCACTCACTTCAGTTATATGCATTCATTGCATTGCCGTTTTACCGCACGCGTTACGCAAAGTGAAAGTAAAAGATTAGCCAGCAGATTCAGCGGGAATTGTTAAATTAGGACAAGACAAAAGACACAAAAAGCTTTCGAAAAGAACAAGACCAGAAGTCCAGAAATGGTCTGCTGCAGGCGTTCTTATAGATTATGTGTATATTGTTTATCTCGCTAGTTATCTTTCTGCTTCCCAATTATCAGATTCTGTCCGAGGTGGCTGATATTGGCCTTCTCTTTTGGTCTCTTGGGGGCCTACCAACGCCATAACGCCAGCGGTCTCCGTTTGTCTTGAGTTCACTTCCGTTATCTTTTGACCCAAATGGGTGTTTCAATCCTTTTTTTTTTCTTTCTTTTTTTTTCTTCTTGTTCTTGGAGCAGAAAATGCGTCCCTGCATTGCATATTGGGAAGAGGAGCAAGGGTCCTCTTTTACTACTGTTATCTTTCTTCACTTATCTACTATCTTTGCTTTGCGTCTCTCTATCTCTGGCTTTTATTCTAGTACAAGCTTAGACCGCAACTTGCCATGCTAGACGAACTCGAGTGAGAAGAATCCAAGCCATGGACTACCCACCTCCGGACCCAGGCCCAAAATCCGGTGTGCCTCTTTTTCTTTTCTTCTTTTTCGCGGGCGCTGTAGTCACATCGGCAGCATAGTGGATTATTTTCATGCTTGCTTGATATTGGCCACTCCCCAGGCTTTAATTTCAAGCTTTATTTATGTCATCTTGCAGACTAATAGAGGAGAATGAAACACGGTAGCAAAAGAGAAGAAAAAGAAGCCTTCCTCCTATCTTGGACCTATCAGTCAAGTTGACTCTGGCTTTACCTTTGGCTAAAGCTCCTTCCCGTTCTCTTATCTCTACGTCGCAACGATATCTCATATTAGCACTCAATGTCAGTGCCAGTACCAGCGCAAACGCCGCTGGACGATCCTCTTATCGTCTTCTTCCTTATTTCCATCCCCTTCTGTATTCCTTTTTCTGTTAATTGCTCTGCCGATTGCACTATCCGTCCTACCCGTCATCTTATGTTCAACGGAGACATTTTTTTTTTCTCATACCGACCTTGAGCTAATCACCGTCCTTATTCTAGACACGCAAGCGCCCTGCCAACTTCTCGCCGCACGTGCCTGCCACCACTGGTCTCAACTCGTCCTCTGCCCTAGAGCCCGAGTCTGAACTGCACGAATACTCGCTGGAACAAACTTCTGCTGGTTCTGCTACGGGTCCTGCGGCCTCGTCGTCCGCCATGTCGTCGTCCCAGCAGCAGCGGAACCACAACCAACATCACAACCAGCACAACTCAGGTGTATCTTTCGGTCTGGACTACGACCTCGATGCTACTGATCCCATTATCACGTCGGCTGGGCCGTTCCAGCAAAACTTTGGCTTCGAGACCTCCACCTCCCCATTGGTCCAGCATGGCCCCTTCTCCAACAACTTCCCCGGCATGAACGCCTCCAACCTGGCTGGAAACGACTTCTACCCATCTCCCGCCTTCCAGTCCAACAGTGGAACGCCTCACGGCATCTCTGAGAACGACCAATTCTACTTCAACAACGTCGATGCTCGCCATCAGCGCTCGCAGTCGTTCCGTGGCGGAAGCAGTGGTGCCATGGCCTCTTCCATGAACCACCACTTCCTCTACAATGCCAACACAAACCCCATGTTCCCCATGGGCCCGAATGGTCCAGACTCCGCCAGTCACTTTGGCCAGAACCCGTCTTCTTTCGGCGGCGGCATTGACCCTTCGCAAGTGTTTGCCGCAGACAACACCGGCCGCTCGCCTGGATCACTCTCCATGCCGCCACAGGATTCCATGTTCAGCGCCTTCGCCGACTCCGATGACGAGGATAACACAGCATTCCCCGATCGTCTGATGATGCAGTCAACCGACTTCAGCAACGGCCTTGATGACGCTAGCAACGGGGCCAACAACAACGGCGCCGGCAACAACAATGCTTTGAACTGGGACCCAACACTCCCAGGCCAGTTCCGCACCCAAGCTGCCCGGTTCCCCGCCGGCCCTCCTCGGAAGAACACGATGCCTTCTGAGTCTGAAAAGGGCGACTGGGAAACCGGACACAACCTTCCTCGCAACCACTCTTTCCGCAACTCCGCCCGCGCCAAGATTCAACGCGCCTCCAGCACCAACAATGCTCAGCACCTCATCAACAACCGCCAAATGTTCTCCGCCTCAAACTCGAACTCGCCACCTGGTGCTACTGACTCCGTGTCAGGCTTCACGTCTGCTCAACCCAGCCGCCCATCGTCCCCGCCTCCGCTGCGTAGCGCCTCTACTACTAACTTAAATAACGGAGTTACCGATGGCGGTGCCCCCACGACTTGCACCAACTGCTTTACCCAGACTACACCATTGTGGCGCCGCAACCCTGAAGGTCAGCCCCTCTGCAACGCCTGTGGTCTCTTCCTCAAGCTGCACGGTGTCGTCCGCCCGCTGTCACTCAAGACCGATGTCATTAAAAAGCGCAACCGCGGCTCAGGCTCCGGAACCATACCCAACACCACCAACACACGCGCAGGAAAGAAGTCCAGTGGCTTGGCGTCTCGCAAGAACTCTACTCTAGCCATGTCCTCATCGTCTACGACGCTTGTGGCCGCTGCTACAGCAAGCACTCCGCCATCCAACAACCGTGCTGGCTCTGCGTCACGTGATGGAGATAGCCCTGCGAGCAATGCTGGCGGAAACACTGCTGGTAGCACACCAACATTTTCCGCCAACAAGGGCCCTTCAGCACCACCACAGCACAAGTCATCTGCATCGACCTCGAGCAACGTTCCCCGTGGCACAAACAATGGCTCCATCTCTACTAAGCGCCAGCGTCGCCACAGCAAGAGTGCCGGTAGCGATATGATCACCAGCAGCCCATCCAGCAAGCCCACTTCTGGTTACAACGCTACTAGTGCCAACAGCCTAGCTGGTGCTGCTGCCGCCATTGTATCTGGCAGCGGCATGGATATCGACAGCCCTGGCTCGACGGGCTCACTCGATCTTGGTGGTCCTATTGGCCGTGGACTATCTTCTGCTCACGGTGGTCCTTTGGTCACATCGCCTAGTGCTTTGGGCTTGAGTAACACCAACAACATGTTCGGCACTAGCATCTCAAGCAGCAGACCATCCACTACGGCGTCGACGACCAATCTGGTCTCACCTTCGGTCCCGGGCACAAACGCCGCCGGCCAGCAACAAAACATGATGGGCAACTCGTCTGCTGGCCCACAGGAGTGGGAGTGGCTGACGATGAGTCTTTGATTTAAAAAAAATTCACTCTGTTATGTTACTGGTTGTGGCGTTTTAGGATCCCTTATATGGGAGGCTCTCTTCCCAAGCGTTTGTGTTGATGCCTTTTTTTTTCTTTTCCATGATGACGTCTCTTTCTTTCCATCTTCCCTTGGATTATCTGCCTTTGCAATATCATTTTTTCCCCATATGTTACGATATATTCATTGTTATTATCTTGTTTGCTGTTTTGGCTTGGCTTTTCTTTACTGTACTTTCTGGTTCCCTGCCCTTCTTTTTTCCTAACACACCTCTTCTTCGTTGTTATCTTTTCTTCATTTTCTTGTTGAATTTATTTATACCCAAATTTCCCTTTTCTTATCTTATCCATTCTAAGTTGTTCCTTTCCCAAAATCTTCATTCCATTTACTATCCGCTTCTATATGTACAAATGGCTAATTATTTTTGTTCTCATGATATCTATATATCTTACGGTTTGAGGATATATACATGTATACTTTTTATTCTTATAAAAATTATCTATGAACAGTTATAACTGTTTAATCCCAAAAAAATGAAACAAGCTTTAATCCACTTCAACTAGCATCATCATCATTCTTATATTCCTTTTTTTTTATAGTTCCAACAGGCTGAGTTATTTGGCCTTCGTATATGCTCGTGGAGTTTTATAGTCCTTTGGTTCCAATCTTATATAATTTCATCTACAAGTCATAGTCACTATATTTTCGTGCAAGCAAGCTTACAGCGTGATGGATGAATTTTTTTTTCAAAAATTCAAAACTCTGGCTCCCAAATCGCCTGTACTTCATCACTAGCCTGAATTGGTCAGTGATGATAAGTAGGGATGAGTCAACTTGTGCCTACAGTTCATTCCTTGTTTATGATTTCATTTCGTGGATAAACCTCTGACAATAAGCCATGAGTAGATACACTCCAGTATCGTGAAGAGAGTCTATACCAAGAACATACGAGCTCTCATCCTGGATTAGTCCCGAGTTAGGCGCTATCACCGAGGTGACATCTTTTTATATCAATGCTATCATGGCTAGACTACCAAAATATGAGAGAGCGAGAATCTACTCTAGATACAACTTATCTAGTTCCTACTCTCTAGAAGAAATCAAAATCAGTTGCCAAGACCCCATAAACTCTAGTGATAACACTCATGCTTTTGAATTTATTGATAAACTTCAGAACCCTCAAGAATTTACTAATCTCTATAATAGCGCCAATATAGTTTAATTTTAACTATAGTCTTCCACGTGATTCCTGCAAGACAACTGAGTTCAGGAGTCTAACTTTGTCATTATATACCAAAGAGCAATCTCTTAATATCTTCAGACAATATGGTTTATAGCTTGAGAATTGAAAGCAGGCTATGAAGTTCAAGACAGGATGCTAGTAAGAGACTAACTGTCAAAAGACACAATGTTTGAGTATTTCTGGTAGGCCATTCATTTTTATCGCTGCCGAAAAAGGATCAATGGTTTTTACAGTTGACATATAGATGAACAGAGAAATTTGTGAGCACAGATTTCTTCCTTGGTTGGATTTAGTCTTTTCCTTTTTGTAGTTACTAAGACAGATGATAATGAAGATATGACTTTATATATATATACAAGACAATAACCTCATGATTAGTTGTTATTGAAGTAAATGAGTAGGTAGATCCGGTCAGTATTAAAATCACACGTTCATCTACGTTCAGGGCAAACGTTGTATACTTATACTGTATTTGTACTTGTTGATGGGCTTGTCGTCTTTGCTTTGTGTCATAACTTGACTCTGGCTTAGATAGTATTGCAAAGAACAATAAGACACATATTAGTTATCATATACAATTATAAATTCATAGAAAATTCGTAGAGAAAAAAAGGGGGTGATGATATTCATTTTCAAATCAACCTTTACTCTTTTTTTTTGTATTCGCTGCATAAAGAAGACATTTCCGCGTTTTTTAACTTGTATTCCTCACTCTTCGTTCGTTGTTGGTGTTGTGTTTCCGTGAACCGAAAGAAGAGGAAGAAGCTCTAGCTTCATTCTTGTCAACCCCTCCTTCTAAGTTTTTTTTCTTGAATCCCCCTCCGTATTTAAACAGAGGAAGCTTTCTTTCAAAAAGAAAAAGAGAGAGATAGAAGTGGCCGGAGGGACGCTCCAAAAATGCTCAGGTTTTTAAATTGACTGAACAAATTTATAGAGTGGTTTGCTTAAGCAGCGGGAGAGGGGTTCATCTGTAAGTTGAGAATTGCGTTAGCCAGATAATTCTTTGCCGTTGACGCAATACAATACATGGATTGTATTATTCTTCGTAAATTTGACGTACCTTGCGCTTGCCACCGGTCAGGGTAACGTTGACGAAACGGCGAGTGTAGAGGAGACGCTTGTGAGCGCGGCCCTTAGGGATCTTCTTCTTCTCCTGAGGCTCAACCTATATTGCAAAAAAAAAAAACCCTTTGTGAGCGATTGATACTTGGAGACAGTAGACGTTGTTTGACTTGAGTTATTCAAAGACAGTGATTCCAAAGAAGAGCAGCAATGACCGAGTTGTGTTAAGTGCCGTCTATTGTATGCGAAAGCGAACGGGGTTTCCAGTTGGCAAGAATCGTAGGTATTCGCCATCATAGATACCTTGTGTTGGTCGATTGTGGCGTTGTCGCATGTGAGGAAAATTTGAGTTGAGTGATTTCTTGCTTGCTCATATGGCGTTCGCTGTCCGAATATATCGAGAGGTAGAAGATAAGTGTATTTGTTGGACTATTCACATACCTTGGGGGTCTGAGACTTAACCTTACCGGCACGAGCCAGGGAACCTAAATCGCAGATGTCAGAATTAAAGACTTTCGAATTTTGTTGAATCGTCGTAGGTGATCATGATGGCCATCATAGTGGACCATGTCGAATGATTCGCAAAGTCGTCGAAGTTGGAGGTGAAGCATACCGTGAACTTTGCCCTGTTAATAGAGGAGAGAGTTAGTTTGCTGTAATGTACACAGTTGAGTGCGCCCGTCATTTCAATCATGCATTACGTCTGCTAGAATATGGCGATAAATGGACCATTTCTTCCACCTCCGTATGAGGGTTAATATTTCATTATTTACGCAACGGGTTTTTCGACGATGGATAGTAGCATGATTGATTGATCGAGCGCTTCTCAAGTCACGATTGATGATCTGAGAATCGGTTCAAAGGGAGCCATATGGCATCGTGATACCATAGCATAGAGAGGCCAAACGTACCATTTTGAATGTGTGTGGTGGTGACGATGTGGGTTTTAACAGCAACAGTAACCAGACTGACGAAAGACGTAATAATGGGTTTGTTGGTAGTAGTGCTTTGGGTATTCTCCCCATGGGAATTTTCGAGCGGGCCCGCCGCAGAAGCGTGGTGTGGAACAGAGCCCTACGTCACGTGCATAGAGAACCAATTAGATGTTTGTGTCCGAATGTAAGACCACAAAGAATTTGGACCAAGTTTGTCAGCAAGCTAATTGGGCCAATGATCTTTACTAAAAATGGATCACTTGATTAGTCACGTGAACAACAGCAACAATAGCGTTTCGGTGAGACTTTAGTGTATAGAAATGACTAGGCCTATGTAGATAGACATAGAGATCATATAGACAATGAGTCCCATGCTTGTCTACAGTTTTACAGCGGTAAAGTAAGTTGTAGAACAAAATTTATAGATCACTAACTAGGCTTATTTTTCTAGTATTTTCTTTGTGGATTTAAATGAATTTTTATTAAAACAAGCAAAACAACCACCAATTCAAAGAAACTGTAGAGTTTGTCATTCATCATAGCATTAAAAAATGAATCGTCATCTCAATGTATAACCTTACGGTTCACATATCCACAATACATGCCCAAGACGACCTTAAACTTCGAGGAGCAATCATATCGCACACCAAGACTAGGGCTATATCCGACGCAGTCAAACTCGATACACTGTTTTACATGATACCAGCAGCAACTAGCATGCCACCTAGGGCCGCACCAATCACGAATACGGAGTCAACGCCATGGATATGAGACGCCGCGCTATCACTCGAGCTCGAGCCAGTCGCTGTGCTAGAAACCTCGGCCGTGCGGACCGTCTCTAGATCAGCACTCTTAGCAGTCTCAACGGCAAGAGCAGCACCACTAGTAATAGTAGAATTAGCAGTGGTAATGGCGGAAGCAGCCGTGGTAGTGGTCGTAGTGAAGGCCCAGCCCGACGACTTGTCAGTCCAGAAAGAATCATTGTAGCCCAGACCGCGCCAGAACGGGAAGCCGAAGCCATCGCCGTACCAAGGGCAGCCGGTCACAGTCACGGTACCAGTGGGCCATGACGAGCCCCAGAAGCCACTCCACTGGCCAGAGTTGGACTCGTAAGTGTATGTGTAGGTGCCGGTAGACGAGCACGACTGGTAGCTGGAGCACAAGGCACTGCTCTTGGAGGAGTAGCTGGAAGCTACGGACGAGTCAAGCGAGCAGGCAGTCTGCAGGCAGTCGCTGAGGTCAGAGCCACCATCGCACCATGCTGAGGGAGTGGGAGTAGGCGTAGCGCTGGACCAGTAGGACGAAGCACAGGTGGCCTATCAAGCAATTGTGTTAGAAGTCTCTTGATATATCGTTGATATGTAGATCATATTGTACTTACAGCACAGCTATCACCAAAGGCACCAGTTCCCCAGGCATGGGCTCCGCTGTTGCTGGCGCCATAGCCACCATAAGGCCAGCCGTTACCGCTACCACCCCAGGCCACGGCCATGACGGGAGAAGCAATGAAGGCGACTGCAGTAGTGAACTTCATGGTTGAATAGTCGATATATATGTGGAGGGATGAATATAAAGTGGAAGAAACTAATAGAAGAAGACAAAATATGTGTGATGTCCGAAGAAGGGGCCGACTTATATACTGGCAGTTGAATATAAGCTTAAAAGTGTATGTACCTTGGAGAACACAAGAGAATGAGAGAATGAAACGGATATATGATCGGGGAGCACAGCTGAAGCTTTATACTAGTACGACCGATTTCTCGAACACATCTTTCTGCAACAAAGAACCCCAAAGGAGACAAGTAGTCTAGCTTTTTTCCTCCCCTTCCGCTTACGCCGTGCAGAAAAGCGAAGCTGATGTGTCTAGCCCAGCCTGACCTGTAGTTTCTGATCTAACATATAGATACATACATAATTGGCACTGTATTCGGTTTAGACACCCTCGTTGTCAGTAATACTTTCTGCAGTTTTGTACCCCAGTGATCAGACAAGGTGCCTTTACATGACGTCTGCTTTCTCTCACAAAATGCTACCATAACTACAGTTTTGCTTCTTTTTCTGGAAAGCCGGACTTGATCTCGTTTTCTTGGCGTGTTGGCCTTTCTTCATCTCCAGTCCGAGGCTGCATTTCCAAGCCCTAATTCTCCAACGAGAAGTAATTTACCGTGAGAAAGACTCCATATATAGTAACATAACAAAGACATACATGTGAAGACAACTACATCGGGTCTGTGGAGTGTAAGAGACGCGTGTATCTGAGCTGTGTACGATGTAACAAAGTACTGAGGCGAGCAGGACTGCTATACTGGGAGAGAGGGAGAGAAAGAAAAAGGATGGCTTGATCCGCTGCTAGGAAGACCAGGATAGACATTTCTTGTATCCGATGTACGTACATACATACTATAGTAAGTAGTCAGCATAATCCATTATTCCATCTGTTAAGTTGTAAGCCCATGGATGACTCCATATATGCCGGACTTCGAAGGCCAGCCAATGTAAGAATTTTTGCGTGTTGTTTCTGCTGGCTGATCTGATGTCTGACAGCAAGGAAGACACATGATAAAAACGGCCCCATCATTCGTTGTTCGATGTATAAAAAATAAGTCTAAGAACGCCTTGCTTCTTGACGATCGACAGACATGACGACAGATAGAAACAAAGAGGACTCTTAATCGAGCTCATAAAACTTTGACTTTATGCATAGTTAAGCCTAGAGACAAAACTATATTACATATAATTAAAGAGTAGGAAAGAAGACTAACAACGCGCGTCCCGTTGTTGCACATTTAAGCACATCTATGCCAGTCTAACATTCGATGTGCCGCAGCTTGGAGAAAATCTATCCTTTTTTGTCCTTCTTTCCCGTTCGTTTGTCTGGTGTCTTGCTCACCTACTTCTTGGGCGTACATGTAATTGAATATTTGGGAGTGTGTCTACAGATGAACCGGTAGGCGGGTAATGAAAAGATATGCTTGGCTTCATGTTCGATATATGAGTACAGAATGCGGTATGACACTGTGGTACTTCAACACACTTGTTTGTACTAGCTGACCTATAAATGGCTTCACATCAAGATAGACGGGACAAGATCTGCTCTTTATCCAGGGAAAGCTACATACAGTCAGTACCGTTCTCTCTTTTTTTTCTGTATGGCTTTACCGGATTTCTAGAAAGAAGTAGGAATATACGTAAAAGCATCGAAAAGCAGGATATAGGCGAGGCCGGGGAAACGAGTACACCATAGGCGAATTTACCTCCGAACACCGATAGAAGATCAAGCCAACGTGGACGCTGTTGAAGGAAACAGGTTGATTGTCATATGACAGACATGCCCATCGCATTAGCTCGGATTACGACAAAGTACGCGTACAGACAACTAAATATCACATATCTGTATGTAGTATAAATGTCAGCAAGATATCCGGTTTCCTTTTGGTTGGCTCCTTGTTTGGGCATGGCATATTTGGGCGTTGATGATATCACTGCTGCCATATGTATAGCTCCAAGTATGTAATATGTGACCGCTGTTTTCAATTTAGATTAGTACGTACATATATATACAGATATGGACTTAAAAGAATGAATTCCAACGAAAAGGTCTACTAGTTAGTTAAATATGGAAAATAAAGTATTTGAGTTAATCAGTGAGAATAAAAACTAATAGCTATTACAATGACATGTTCCGGGGCATAAGCTGGGGAAGCTCCGAACTACACTAATATGAGGCAATTTAATGGCCACTATAAGCAATAAACAGCAATTGATCTGCCATTGGCGAGCTTGTATCTTTGGTCCTGTTTCATTAGGTAGACTTGGGTTTTTCTTTATTGACCTCAAGTCTTGATCCCTCGCTTAACATGATATACAAATATGTAGTTATCTTGTAATATTTACACCATGTAAAGTAAAGCTGTGTGTATTCATGACCCTCTATTGGTATACTATGAACATGTATTTATGACTCTACACAACCTTGAACTCTCGTTCACCCTATATTCTTCTTGTAAGAGTGATAAACTGTACCATATTGTACTTGGCCTAACGCATATCTAGTATCATGTAGCTTCAGATACATCATATAATGAGTAAAGTTTGTAGTAATTTATTCTGAATTGAAAGCTTTTTGTAGGAAGCTTGCTGCAATGGTATCACTAAAAATCCCACTAAAAGTTCCCAATGCCAGGCCATTAAAAAAGCTCAACGTAGAATTTTATTGCATTTTATTCGTTTGGTAATGTATAAAGAACCCTCATGGAGAAAGATATGCATGATGATTGTAGTTTCAATAGGAAAAAAGGCATCGTCACCGGACATACATCATGAAAAGGAACTCTATGGATACACCCACATGTGTTGTATGGTATTACGATTCAATATTCGGCCTCGTCTTGAAGCCTCTCTACTTCTAGCCAGATACTCTAAACTTCGACTGTATCATCTGTATAGAGGACAAAAAGATAAATGAAAAAGGTAAAGTAGCAAGCTTTTATGTGGTCAGTGTCTAGACTTTGGCCCATCTTCACTATGACTACCTGTCCATGATACTTGTAAAGATAGATCCCTTCGGAGACATTCTATGGGATAATAGTACTCTTTTCTTTTTTTAATATGTTCGTTTGGGATATGCTACTCCATTGTGCCACACCGTCTCTTGTAGGGCATGATTATCCCCCTAGAGCATCGTGCCAAAGTCCGGCTCGGCGTGGCCGCCGCTGCTTCCACTGCCCGGTTTTGGCGCATTATCAAATGGAATTGGCTTTCTTGGGCTGCTGCTGCCACTACCATTACCATCGTCGGTTGCTGTCTTGCGGTGTCGGAATGTGAATCCAACAAACAGAGCCTTGGCCATCTCTTCTTCGCGCTCGGCTAAGCCTTCTAGTGCTGTCTGCTTGTCGTGCACCTCCTTGTACTTGGCCATATCGGCTTCATTCGTGAAATCGTCAAAGTAGCCGGCATCTGTCTCCGAATCTAGCTCGGGAATAAACGGCGCTCGAGTGTCGCGTAGGTTCTTCCAGTCCACTTCCGCAAAGTAATGGTGATCACAGATCGCCTGGAAGTTAGCAAACCGCTCCTCACGAGAGTTGATTGCACTGTAGTACCGATGTTAGCGTTTTCCGTATAATGTCGTGCCTTGCTGTGTTTTAATATAATAGGAATGGATATACTATGCATATGGATTGCATCTCACATGCATATATGTGACTTACGTTGTGATGAAGTTCCAGGTACGGTTACTCAAAAAGTATGAAGGGTCTTCCCATACAGGCCTTCTCAGCACATCCCGCCAGTGCTTCAAGTTGCGCCACGTCTCATCTGCAGTCGAGCCAGCAAATGGTGGGAAACCTGTCAATGCTTCGAATAGCATGCACCCTAAACTCCAGTAATCTACTGTATAATCATATTGCTCGCCCCGAAGCACTTCTGGGGCCATATAGTCGGGAGAACCAACTATCGACTTGGCGTAGTTGTAGTCCTTGTCGCGCATCGACCGGTATCCCTCCCGACGCTCGGCGATTGTGCGTTGATCCATGGGTTTGCCAAATGGCACTGAGGTTTCACTCGCTTTTTCTAAACGTACTCTCATCGACTCGAGCTTTGCAGGAGCAAGCATACCGGCTGCAAGACCAAAATCTGTAAGTTTCACGTGGCCATGTGAATCAATCAAGAAGTTTTCTGGCTTGAGATCACGGTGGATATAGCCCAGCTGATGCAAAGCATCGACAGCACAAAACATCTCTGCAATATAAAAGCGCGCGTGGCGATTGCTCAGAACACCCGTATTGTTAAGTAGGGTGCGGAAATCACCACCTGGCACGAACTCCATCGCTAAGTAGATACTACGGTCATCTTGGAATGAGTAAAGTAAGCGAACCAACCAGTCGCTCTTGGCAGTGGTCAGAATATCGCGTTCTGTCAAAACATGTCTGATCTCATCCAGTTTGAAAAGTAGTTTCTTGCTCATGACCTTGAGAGCACACACCTCGCGTGTATCTTTCTTCTGGGCCAAAAAGACTTGGCCGTAGCCACCTTGTCCAACCTGCGTGAGAATTTGGAAATCGCCGTGTCGCAATCTGACTCGGCGCTTGCGGAGAGCAGCACGCTCTCTTCCAGTGTATTTTAACCACATCTGTTGGTACGCCGCATCATCTGTTTCAGGTGGAGGAGGCACTTCATTCTGGAAGTTGTTGAGTCGGGTTTGGCGAGAGCCCACATAGGTAAGTAGATCGAAGTAGTAATCGAGGAAGTCTGTATCTTCAGGTTAGTCGGGGCACGGCAAACACTAATTAGATCATATCTCGGCTTACACAACTGCGTCACATTGACCAAACGGCGCACATTTGGTTTTTTGAGAATCTCCAACTCTTCTGGGGTCAAGCCTCGAGATGTGTTAAACTTCTTGGTAGGCTGTGACCGCGTGCCGTGTTGTTCCTTGTGTTCCCTTTGATGGTACATTTCGTGTCTTGATTGTGCTGCATGATTTCTATGAAAGCTCTCGGGGGCGTTGAGGGTCGATCTTGAGTTGAGCGGAGGAGTGTTTTCTTGTTCGAGTCTCTTGGGCGTGCCAGCACCCAATCTATTATACATGACCCCCTCCTCAGCGATGGCGGTATTAAGCAAAGAACCAGTACCCATGGATGTTGTATTACCCATTGGGGTATCGAAACTGAGGTTCATCTTGGGCGGCGAGCTACCGGGGGCAGTAGAGATGGGGATGCGCGTCGGGGTTGAGCTCTTGGTTGGGCTATCAAACATGGTATTGCTGTTATAGAGCTTGAGAGAGGCTTCCATAGCTACAGGTAAATCATTGGCGCCTGGCGGGAGAGTCCTCTTGCTTGGACTGCCTTGTGGTGTTGCGACAGGGTTCACAAAGTTATTGTTCATCATGTGAACGTCGCCATCATCACCGTCGCCATAGTGGGTACCGGCTCTAGGAGGGGTGTTAGGACGGGGTATGTCCATACCCTCTGCTGATTGTTTAGGGTTCTGGAAAAACGAGCCCATGAATGCAGCCATGTTGGGCGATTTATCTGGGTATGTCTAGGTTGATAGACCGAGATATTGGTACTGGGAGCTGGGTGTCGGGCGGTATAGGCAGATAGATACGCAGGATAAGGAGGTCGAGGCAAGCCAATGAATTGGGACAGTAGTTGCTGCTGCGACCACAGCTGCTACAGCTTGTGTTATAATTAGGCGACTGGGAGCTAAGCTGCTGATGGTAGTGGTGACAAATGTAGTGGCAGCGGGTATGCTGGATATGGTGATTGAATCTCAGGCGGTCAAGAAAGTCGAAGAATAACCGAAGAAGATATTGAATGATAGAGGGGCTGTCAACAAGCGAGTTCCTATGTTATTTGTGATTTACTTGCTGTAAATCAAACACTAGAAGATGGCGCTAGTGTTGGTATCAAAGCACTGGACTGTGCTGTAGAGATTCCCTAGTGCCAGCCAGCTTGGCTGAGTCGATTTAGTGAAAATGCAACCTTGGTCCAGGGAGCCTTGACCCAGCAAGGCGAACGAACAAGGTGAAGGTTGATGGATGGATAGATAGGTGGATGAAAGCACCCTAGAATAAAAGACTAGAATAAAAGATGGGATAGAAGCTAATAACAGCAGCAATAGTTGATAAATGAAAAGAAAGAAAGAAAATGAGTCCTGTGACAAGATGCCTACCAGTTACATTCCCAACTTGATCTTATTCAAGCCAAAAGATATGTTACATGAAGATGAAGAAGGCTAAGTCTTTGTTTGCTTAGAGATAATGCAAGCTTGTTTAGTTTCGTTTGTTGACATTAGCCTTCTCTGGTACCCTAGTACCAGCGGGGAAAACAAAGACGGTAACTACTACAAATCGCGACTACAAAGCGGTTGTAGTGGGGCGGCAATGTGGCGCTACCACTACTTGTGGCAACCGTTGCATACCTGTACATATGCACATGCATTTTCATATACCGCATTCCTTGGTGAACAATACATACATTTTCACTTGCAAAGAGTAAAAACAAGTTTTGTAAATCTGTGCACACTATATTGCGCAAGTAAATATCAATCCAAATCATATGTCCAGTCGTTCCATCTGTTAATCAATACACAAAGGCATGATGTATGCCTCTCTTTGCGGTACAATAGTACCGAAAGCGCTTTCCTTCTTTGTTCATTCTTGGCCTTTAGCCTCGAGAGCATGACCACTGTTAGTACATAGACCACTGTTCAGCGATCTCTTCCTCCTCCTCAATTTCTGCCGCTCTGCTATAGAGAGAGCTTAGAGTTGCTACTACCGCTTCCGCCGACCGGACACGGCCCTCCCAGCAGGCCAGAATGACCTCGCCGCAAAGCAGGTTGTGCACATCGTCAGGAAAGATTCCCTCCTGGAAGCACTGCTGTACCTCGTTGTCTTTGAGCTGTGCGAAAACCTCACGGCCCATCATGATAAAGTAAATGACAGAACCCAGGCTGAAGACATCATCAGACTTCTGCGATTGACGCATCCAGCTCCAGCCAGGTGGCAGATAACGAGGTCCAGCAGCCATTGTAGCGTCAGATCCGTCGATGGAGCTACCAGCGAAATCCGAGATAACAATGTTGAGGGCGTCGTCCAAGAGAAAGTTGCGGGGGCAGACATCACAGTGAATGATGTCAACGGCGTGCAGAGACTCAAGCGCAGCAGCGGCTTGCAAGGTCCAACGTTGGCGGATTTCCTTAGGGATAGTCGAATTTTTGCGCATGTAAGAAGCGAGGTCGCCCTTAGGTAGGCATTCCAGAGTCAGAGAGCAAGAGACAGAGTCCCAGTTGATAAGCTTAGGAACATGGGGCGAGTCACCAACACGCTTGTAGACCTCAGCTTCAGTACGCATGTCCTTGAAGTTCAATTCCTCCTCACGAGCGTTGTGTGGGTTCGGGCGCGGGTACTTGATGATGTGACCAGTCTTGAGGCGTTCAACGTGAGATGTAGGCCCATGGCTGATATGTTCGCCGCGAGTGACGTAGTAGACAACTCCAGCAGGTACTTCGGTAGGGATTTCAAACTTAGAGTCGGGCCAGTCAGGATGATCTTCGCGTTCCCAGGCTCCAGGCACGGGGATATATTTCAGTTGACCAGGCTTCAGTTCCTTTTAGAGCAGAGTTAGCAAAACTAGGTTTGATGGCATGCATAGAGCGAAGATGGTAATAGTTGAAAGATGACACTCTCTCTAGTAGTGTTTTTTTTCAGGTTCAGAGATAAAAGCCATCTTACCTCTTCAGTAGTAGATTCATCCAATGTAGTGTCCGTCTCGGTATCAGAGAGAGACTTCACAGATTCGATAGGGCGAGTGTTTCCATTTCCAGTAGCAGCAATTCCATTGAGAGATCCATTTCCAGGGCCTTTGCTTGTGATGGGCTTTAAACCACCATAAGCTTTGCCAGTTCCGTTGCCGTATACATTAGTGCCAGCTTTGGCCTCAAGGTCTATGTAGCCTGCCGTCGGTCTTGCGGCCAGTTTCCAAACCAAATTCCACAATGATTTGTACTGCTGGAAGGCAAACTGCCAAAATGACGATATGAAGGGAAGTTGTCTAAAAGTGTAAAACATAGTGCTGCAAGATAGAAAGAGGACAAAATAAATGCAAAAACGATTAACAAAGTCTAGTGAGTGAGGCTGAACAGCCGGCCTCCGATGTGTTGAAACCTTTCTCTATGATAGTCGAAAGGTTAGTCTGAGATTTTTTTCAATAGACTTGGTCCGTGGCGCTCTGCTTCCTTTAGGCGCTTTTTCTAGGCGCTCTTGGGGGGAACGTTGCCCAACAAGGTCCCAAGGCTCCTTGGGCTTCGGGTAGCGGGTAGAAAAGGCACTCTTCGCAACCAAGGGAAGAGATATAGATTCTCAGAGACGAGGTTCAAAACCAAAAAGGCAAACAAATTGTGGAAAACGAGTCCGATCTTGACGAAGACCACTCAAACTCGACTCATTCAGGATATTCCAAACTAAAGCTCGGGAAGAGGGAAAAAAAAACCGGTAAGTCCAGTTTAGAAAGAGAACAAGGAAAGCCTCCAGCAAGCAAGGCTCATAGGCAATAATTGGCCTGCAGGCCTAAATGCAAGATTATTTTCTTCTCTTATCGGTCGTGCGGTGTGCTATCAATCACGTGCCCCTCTTTTTCTCTCGTACTAACAACAGCTATTTCCTTCTATTGATGTCATTTTTGCGGATTTCCTGGTCTTGCAGAAAATAGAGGAAGGAAGCCCCTAGTACGTACTTGCCGATGCTGCTCCCACCCTTGAGAGATGCTGCTACCGGGTTTTCAGATACAGATGTATGTAGTCATTAACCAATCATATCACCAGCTTCGTGTGTCTAGATAGGCCTACACACTATTCAGTGATGTTGGGACTTCATGATGCAGATGCTGCTGAGCTGGCCTTTCGGCTCTCTGCAGGTGAGCGTTTGTGTCGAGCGAAATATAGCATCGTGCCTCCAGTCTAGCCCATACAGACAAACTACCCCTCTTAAGTATTGTATGCAGCAGCGCCCAGTCACATTACCGAGCGGAAACATCGGCCAGCACATAGATCCAGAGGCATCATGTAGCATAACATATCGATTTTTGCTGGATTTATATGGCATCAGGTCTTGTTGAGATGATGGCAGCATCTAGCCAGGAGGCAATATCAAAACACAAGATGTCATAATCGCCACATCTTGTTTAATTGTATCATCTACAGGGCTTCAAGTGGTATTATCCATTAAATGCTTCCTCGGTCATCAAATGAATCATGTCTTTTAGTACAATACTATACAGTGCGATTTTTACATAACTTATCTCCGTGGAGTACAATGGATTGAAGGTAAAAGTTATAGTACTTTTCCAATGAAGAATGCCCAAAAAGCAATTTGATAGATAGGGTTAGTAATGGAAATCTCAAGTTCAATAGGGTTTCACATATTTAGGGCCAGTTGCTTACTCCAGTGGCTTAGTCATCTAGAATTTTGCCGTGCAAAGCAACCAAGCACAAACATGCGATTTTAAACATTGAAGATTTGGTGAACTTTGCGATTCTCTATAGCAAACCATCTAAACACGACAAAATGGCAAAGGAGAAGAATTACAACCCAGTACAAGAACAGCGCAAAGCTGACAAGGCAAAGGCGGTAAAAAAAGGTCCGTTGTATGTGCAAATAAATGAATGGCGCACTCTGAAGTTTCTCTCTCTCGACGTGCCTCCATTCTGTATGCAATTACTAACTCAAAACAAAGGCAAGGCCGAACTCCAAGGACGCCGCGATGAGAAACTGGCGCGTCGAAATCCAGCCCGAATCCAGAAGCAAATCGACGATCTCAAGGCCATAACGACAAATGGCGGCAAACTCTCGAATCACGAAGAACAAGTTCTCGCAGGCCTCGAAAAGGAGCTCAACGCCGTAAACAAAGCACGATTAGCGTTGGGTGATAAGGCGCCTGTATTCTCACAATATAACAATAGTGCTGGAGGCAATTTAGGGAAGCGCAGACGAGGCGACGATGGCCATGGGCATAGATTGCGTCGCTGGGATGAAGACTCAACCGACGAAGACGTACCTGAAGATGTACGCCGAATCCCTATGCCTCGCGACACACCACCACCGATACCGAAGGCCGAATTAGACAAGTGGTACTCAAAACGAAGAGAGCGGCGCGCACGTGAAGAAGAGGCTCGTAGGATAGAGCGTGGCGATCTAGCGCAAGTTAGTGGTAGCAACACTATACCATTGTCTGGCTCTGGCAGGTCGCAATCAGAGGATACACGGAATAAACAGCATATGAAGCAAGAAGTTCCTGTAGCGGTGGCTAAGAAGGTTTACGAGGCCAAGCCAGTGGTTAGAGATTTGGTCAAAGAGGCCGTCAAGGCGTTTACGCCACTCGCAGTGCTACGAAAGATGGAGAAGAGTAAAGGGAAAGGCGCCCTCCTAGAGCCCGAGGAAGCGGACCAGCTAGAAGCTCAGGGATATCTGAAGCTTGGGACGGTCACAAATGAGGTTGATGGTAGTGGTCCGTTGCAAGCTACTGTGGAAGAAGCTGAGGATAACAACGAGTAAGTAGTCTCGATGCCAATCAACTGCGGATAATAAATAATACTTAGCGTATCGATGTGCGCCATATCTAATTAGGAGGTATAGTGACATGCCTATAACAACCCGAATATATCCTATCAGATATAGCATTCAATAGACAAATACGAGTATATATGAGACATAGACTCTCATAAGTTGCAAAATTCCCATAAAAGCTCAAAGTTCCATGTGTCAAAAGATCATAAAGCACATGCATACACCGCCTCACTCACGATCATGCTTCCCCGGATGGAAGCTGAGTCCTTTAGTAGATCCTCTAGTCAGCCGACCTTCCATATACAGCCAACAGCAGGTCCAAGCTTGATGTATAAGAGGGCATCTAGATGCTCGTGTAGGCCTTTGACTTTGAAGTGTTTTAGCTCATTGCCGGTAAAAAAAACCAGAGACACGGAAACCGCAGAGTTTGGTTTTCCTTTTCTCATCCCCAATATCCCGGCGAGGGCCCATTAAAGCCATTAGTATAATCGGGCTCCAGAAACAGAGCAAGGCATATCAGGCACACGGCGGCAGTAGACGGATGGAATTATTGCATATGATTTGCGGCCTCCTGAAGGTGGTACAAACGCTATACATGACTATGTATGCAGATGCAAGGTGTGACTGAAATCTGACAGACGGACGGCTGCGGATATCGCTATTCGTCTGTTGTCTTGATATGGCTGCAGATAGAGAATGGTTATTTCAACTACCGGTCATGGTTTTATGTGTAGCAATTCTCATGAGGATCAGCAGTTCACTCTTAGTGTCATACTATCACTAACCGTACTATGTATTCGTAGCTAGAAGGCCTTGTCTTTGCTAATATTCGTCTTCGAAGTCACGATGGAGGGGTATATAGATAGTAAGTAGATCATTACGGACCTTGTGTTTTAACGAGGTAGTAGTACTCTGACCCGAAAAAAAAAAAACCCAAATAGTGGAAAAGAAAAGATCCCGCAAAGACAGTTTAGTCCTTCTACCCTCTACCTACGCACAGATGGGCTAGGGTAGGGTTTATCTCGGATGGGCGAAAGAGGCAGGTCGTTAAACACCAAGCAAAGCATAAACAGTATTGCTGGTAAACAGTAAACAGTAGCAATAAAACAGGGAGATTTACCCAAGAAGTTAAACCATCTGGTTAGAGGGCGGTGACACCCCTTTGGGAAAAGAAGTTGAGGGGGGCGAGCACGGGGGATTGGCTTGATTTTGTCAGAACCTTTTTCGTTTCTTTATTTTTTTTGTTTCTTTTTGTGGCAAAAGCAAAAAGGCTAATCTGTGATGACAGGGCAGGGCCCAAAGCTTAATATAGCTAGCTATACTTGGCATAGATGTAGTAACAGATTTTGCTGGTGTAAACTTGGGGAGATGGAAGCTTACTCTTGACCCTTAATGCGCATCCGTAGAACGCAACGTGGGCCAAGAAAAGCCATGACAATATTGACGATAATGATGACTATGACTATAATTTTCGTGGAAGAAGGTGACAAGGTAATCCGATAATTATATAACTACAGTATGTACATATATAGTTATGTGTACATATACATAGATATGAGTAGAGTACGCAAACAAGCCCCCTTAAAGCACAAACCAGCCGATAGTTGTGTTTCTTGTGTCTGTTACTTATCAGTGGCTTATACTGTTGTGTTAAGAGAAGAAAAAATAGAAGATTGACAACCGATTTTAGAGAGTTAGTTCAATGTGACTTTGAGCAGATCCAAAGTTCTGAAGATCTGAGACCCCCATATTGCTTTTCTTCCCAGATTGGTAGGATCAAGGTCTCAAAACACCAAGTTGCAGTTATCAGAACTATTTGTAGTAGTCAAATTTGGCTAGTTTGTTAAAGAACAGCACGATCCAATTTTTAATGTAGATTTTGTCTTTATTTTCTTTGTGTTTTCTTCAATCTAGAAAGCAGGAGCAATATCCCTTCCTTCCCACCTGCAGGATGCTAGGAAAAGTAACTGCCCCAAACAGCCGCTTGCCGCCTCTCACGCTACTCTACAGATACACACAATATGTATCTGTATGCACATACGTTAATCACTTTGACGCTGGTGGACCTTCCTTGTATTGCGCAAAGATACATCTGGACTTTGAATGTATTTAGTTGCATGAACTTAGGACTAATTGTATTGCTCCTTAAGATGTAAACGAACAACTCCCCCTTTGTCTGAACTTGATCGTGTCATGGACCGTAGTCTAGGGTGGACATGGCTTCTTCTCTTTACTCTCTTTCGTAGCCATTACCACCACACTTTACTCTGTATAGTGTAGGTATGTGATGGTGAATGGTAATTGCCTTGAACGGACCATTTTTGACAGCGCAAGCGCGAGAACGAACATATAGAGTAACTAAGTTTCTTGGCCCTTCCTACTTTTACAACTTTCATCTTCCTTTTTTTCCCACAATGTAAAGCTACGTATAGAAACCGCCGCTTTTTTGTGGTTCATTCTGCTACCTTATATTTTTGAATTCCATCCCGAAAGGCCGCAGTTTCCCTTCATGGCAAAGTCGATTTTCTAGTGATTTCCTTAATGGTGTTACGCTTTGCAATATTCCTCTTTATTGTTTTCTATTCTGACATTAGCCACTTTGCTTTTTAATGCCTTTCTGTTTCCTGTTGTTCTTGTCCCTTGATTATAAACACCTGCCCATTAAACCACCGGCGTTCAGCTTTCGATCATTGTTTCATACTGCATATATCATCTGATTGTTCAAGTACCCATTTCAATTTTGCTTCACCTTCAACCAGTCCTCCCTTTGTTGACATCGTCGGTATATGTTCACCCTCATCTTCTCTGCTTGTCTACCCTTTCAGCCACACTTGCTTCACTATCTTCAAACCACCAGAGATAGCCAAATTTCTTCTTGACCATCCTGCTAGACTGAGGGGATGATTCATGGCTTGTAACGTTCAATGTTGTTGTTCCGAGGAGAGTTGATGAAGGCGTAACACAACTGACCGCCAACAACCATCTCTCCTTTTATAACCACCCAACCGGAATACGTCCGTCTGCTCCAGTCACTGGCAGGTCTCTGTAGTTCGCCTGTGGCTGCGGTCACTTGCAACTGCTTCCTTCTTGACTACTACCCGTCATCGATCCGCCTCTCTCCAAGACATTGACATCACACATCAACAGCCATGCCAGACGCCGTAGTTCTATTCGATTGGTCTACTGTGCCATTAGCACAGGATAATGAAATAAGACTGGTTCGTGTCAACTCGTTCTGTGTAGAAACAGCCATTTTTGATCTCTCGGTTTTCTGTGTATCGTTGAATCATGCTATACCACGGTATGTAGTCCTGTCCTATGGAAACTCTGCAGCTGATCAGGACTACTCCTATGTTCGAGCTACTGTCAATGGCAAGCTGTTTCCCTTACGGAAGCCCATAGCGGAGGCACTTTCACGGTCGTCTCGGTCTCCACCTTACTATTGGATTGACCAGCTCTGCATAAATTACAACGACCCAGATGAGATGACTTTTCAATTTCGACTCATGGAGCATATATTGAAGGCTGCCACAGAGACTATTGTTTGGGCTGGTGCTGGGACATACAACTACCAACAGGCCCTCATTGCCATCCAAGAACTCGGCATAGCAGCTCAGAAACGTGGCATTGCACGGATATTACAAACGAGCAACAGGCTGCAGTACTACGACAAGCACAGTGAAAGCAGAGATGTCGATTACTTCCTGGAAATGGCGAGTCTTATCGGTAACCATTCAGTATTATGTCGATATCCGCCAGCGTTGCTTGCCTACAATGTCGCAGGGCTTATTGGCTCTAGAGTATTCCATTGTGGCTGGACTATCCAAGAAATGGTAATAACAAAGTTTGTTTCGATCCAGTACGATCACATACGGATACCCTTTGATCTCTTTTGTCAAGGTGTTGGTGTCCTCTATATATTTGCCCGTAGGATGGCCTGCTGCCCCTGGACCGAATTCCGCGTTGAGCCACTTTCTCTGCTGGAAACAGTCGTCAGTGAGTTGCGTCAAAGAGCTCTGGCCCGAGAGATGTATCACGACCCGTTACAGCGCTCTAATCTTTGCTTTACTCACATTATCTCTCGCTTTGGGGCTTTCAGCCGCTTCTTTGACCCCCGGCATGCCGTGTTTGGATTCATGGGACTAGCGTCTGATTCTAAGACCTTCAAAAGTGACGTCTCATTGAATGAGTCTATCGATGTCATCTTCACCAAAGTGGCCGGCAAGCTCTTTGCCTCGGGTAACTTCAGGGTGCTGGAGCATGTCCAAACCCCGAAACCTGTGTGCATATTACCATCCTGGGTCCCGGATTTCAGCGCATATCGTCAGCCAACTATCGATTTTGTCCATTCAGGAAACGATGTCTCAGTCTTACATGGTGCAAAGGCTGGAATTCCAAGCCTAGAATCAACAAACCAAGATGTGCTTGGGCCCGCCCTGCAGCCCTTGCACGAATATGTCGACAGTATGGGGCTTATAAAGATGTCCGGAATCATCATTGACCACATTTCTGCCACCGGTCACGCGGCACCTAATATCAAACCTGGCAAGCCTTTGAATGTCGCCTCAACAGTATTGACCATCCATGATATCAAGATATTCTGCGGTTACACGCCAATGCTACAAGGACAGCCCGATACTTATCAGATCTACCAGAACCCCGAGCGCCAACTGGAGGCTTACTGGCGTATTCCGATGTTAAACTCTAATGCCTCCTACTTTCCTCTCGATTCTGGGAAGCCACGTGCTAGAGACGGATCTAGATTTATGAAAGCCATGTTTATCTCAACTTTATACGCCAAAATCTGTTCTAACCAGCTAACAATCGACGAAGTCCCTCTAACGGAGCAAGAAGACGAATTATTAATGTTCGTCGACCCTAGCGCACTTGATGCAACTGCACGTTCTCTTCGGATCAAGCGACTCACATGGTCAATGGAGCTTGCCAACGACGTCACAGCCGGTCTTGGCATGCACGGGAAACGGCCCATCCTTAGCTACAAGGGATTCGTCGGTCTAGGTCCTAGACAGACTTCGAAGGGTGATCTTATCTTTGTACCTCGTGGTGGTACGGTTCCCTTGATTATTCGTCCATTCACACTCGCTTCTGGGTCTTCTACCGGCATGCATAAGATAATCGGAGAAGCATATATCGACGGTATGATGAATGGCGAAGCCTGGCAAATGGGCATTACTGAGCATGTTGTACATATATGCTGAGCTTAGTTCACATGTCTCTTCGCATATACTCAATAAACTCAACTAATATAGTTAGCTGTGCTGTCTTATTTTTTATTCTCTTCACATCATCCGCTAACCTGTTTTTGCTACCCTTTTCTTTCTCATGAGCCGAGAGATGTATGTTAGGTTTTGGTGTTAAAGCGTTTCGAGTTTTGTTTTAGGCTGGCTTGAAAACTATTGAATTGATCAAGGCTATATATTTAATGCCAGTATTTTTATCTTCTTCATATTGGTCTAGCTATCCTTTTCTTCATTCTTCATGAGGTGATGCAACATACATGCATACAACCAACATATATATTATGTTTTCTCAAAAACAAAAATCAAATTCCGCTCATGTTGGGGGTTACGATCAAGGTGTTATAGAGGAGGCAAGGGAGACGAGAATGAGAACTCAAGAGGAGAAGAAGAATAGTTTGAAGACCAAAAAAGGAAAAAAGAGGCAGAGACAATCTACCTGTAACTGGAAGAAGACTTAATCACGTAAGAGATCATAAGAGGGGAGGCTTGCTGGAGAAGGCAAGAGGAAGAAAGGAAAAGGAAGGCTTTGTGCAGAGTGGTGAGGCCAGAGAATTAGATGTTGATATGGAGTTGAGAGCTGTGGGGTTGGGGACTTGTGGCTTGATATTAGGGTTGGGTAGAAGCGTTAACAGACGGAAGGTGCTGTGGACGTGCATAATTGTGTTTCATAGCGCAATAACCATAGCATTTTGAAGTTGAGAAAGGTTTTGACTATGGCACAAGCGAGAAGTGATTATATGTATTGTTGGACGAAATTATCGAGAAAGGTGGTATGTAACCTTTTTGGAAATTGCCCCATTGTGTTTTTCTGCTCTGACAATTACTAAGCTTTTCATTTTTGTGCTTCCTTTTTCTTTTGTCTTCTGTAGTTAGCTATATATCTTTTCTAATTATATCTATCTTAACAAATCTTCATATCGTTCACATGATTGATCCCTTCAGCCATAACTATTTACGAACAACACAACTCAGAATGTCTTCGCTTGAATAAATTTTGCGCTGTCAATGTAAACTATTGTAGAGTTCACGTTTTTCTTCCTCATACTGCGTTTAGTTCCTTCATATATCAACCCTATCGACTCAATATGAACGGCCCAGAACCCTTCCATGGTGATAAGAATATGTTTCAGTGGTTCACCCGAGTGAAGAACCTGTTTTGCATCTACATATGAAACACAATATGCTTGGCACTTGCCAGCCAGCTGGAAGCTTTAGAGTGATCATATGTATGTATATGAAGAAATATTATGGGGCTATGTACATATCAATATATGCCTTAAGAATCTTCACTTTTGGTGCTGAAGTACAGAAATATACCGTAACTATGTATGTACATATGTAGAATCATCCAATGGGGACTCAGAAAATGCCTATGTATCTGTAACCGCCGTTGTAGAGCAGAATGGAATCCCTTTTCAGAAGCCCCTCCCAAGATTTACGTAGCGGTTAGTGGGGCAATTACTGATACTATCCACAAGATACTACAACCCCCACATTTAAATCATAGCATACAACATTCCACTTTTTGTGACAACGTGGCAATCTATAGTCCTTTTGAACTTTCGCCACAAGATTCGGTAATTACAGACTACAATACCATCAATGGCCAAATTCAATCATTAGTTCACAAGGAACTGGAACTGATCGAGGCAGCGCCTATCATCCTCTATGTCGACCTGTGTTGGACTTCAGCTGATCAATAATACTAGGCTGCGTTGTGGCTAGTCGTCGACGACGCCAATGGACTAGTCACTAAATTTCGGGGCAGAGATCCCAGAAGATCGCACTTCCCGGGGCTCGTTATTCTGTGGTCTAAAATAACGCCTTTATCATATCTCATGGATTCCCTCCATCCGAGTTTGAGCTCTAACCCTAGTGGCTCTATCACGCACCGACAAAGAGGACGTCTACGAAATCACGTGGGCGTCACCATCCTCGTCTCTGAGAAAGGAACCAGATGCTACTATTTGGCTACATGCAATGTGCCACCTGAGATCGGCTATACAAGTTGCTCCCACCTGCTGGTCCAATAGTAACCGTGCTCGCCAGTTGTTATCTTACATACTTCAGGGCATGCTGCTATAGTTCGACCTTGAGATGAACACGCAGACCATGCCTCTATAACCAAGTTCTTGTTGTGGGCCTGAGCAATGCTGTTCGGAGCAAGTATGGAGGCTTTGAGAGTCTCTAAGGGCCAAGTCCCATGTCCCAAAGGAGACAACCGCTCGCACCGAGCAAGTCAATCGCAAACGAACCGAGGATGCTAGTAAGCTGAGGTCTGTTGCTTTCCCCGATCCTACTATACACTCTTCAAGAACCCAAGATGTTATCTGGTATGTAGTTGCTTATTTTCTCCTCTTATGTCTTCGGCTGCTAATATACTCCCAGTATCACGTCTCGTTATGATGGATAAATCGGAACGAGCAACAACCAATTCTAGAACAGATAGAGGCAATCTACGTAGGTATCGCTAGCAATGCTGTGGCTGAAACAGCTACAACCGAGACTGCCCGAAAAAGCGCCCCCACCGAAAAGGCGGCCAACCGTGTCAGTTTCTTATGTACCAAGACATATAGAGTTCCATCTTTAGTAATTGTCCATGGCTCACAGGCTTCGCAATATCCTGCCATGGATCTCTCTGTGTCAGGTATGTGTTTTTGCAGCCTCCTTCTCTTATTTATTCAGCCACTAATACACTGATAGTTCCGGTAGCAGCACTATTGCCCTCCGTCGATATTTCCTATAATGCAGAATATCGATTCCTTATCTGCCGAGATCATGGATATGCCGTGACAAACCTCAAGGCGCATCTGGCCAGAGAGCACACCAAGGTGCCCCTTTCCATACGACGGGCTATTGTACAGAAGTTTCAAGATTTACCCTTTTTGAACAGCTTCCAAAGATGCCAAAGAAGTTAGCAGATGCCATCATACCTATCGATGGTCTCAAGATTCATGGTGCCTATTGCTGCCATGTATGCCATCTTCCTAATGTCAACTACCAGCTGCATCGGAGACACCTGCTTAAGGGGCATTAGATCAAAGGATGCAAGAAGGGGAGAGCATTGGACCCTACGCACCGGGTTCAGACACTACTCATATATCCTGAAGCTGATTACTTATATGTCTAAGATGACTGGAGAAGGAATCATTCGGGTGTAATAGTATAGGAGCCATCCATCTCCGCACTTGTTCCACGGCAGTCTACTGACACGAGCTCTGCTTCCTTTTATGACAATGCTGTCTCGAACTGGGTACAGCAGCAACCACAACGTGAGGAGCAACTTTCCACCGCTCGGTTTGGTGAAAATAGAGACCACAACACTATTTGGCTGTTAAGATGTATTGGCCACGCCATTTGGAAGGCCTACATCTCAGAGTCCCTTTTCAGACTTCCACTATACCTATCAAGGGCTAGACCTTGCTGCTCCCTGGTTCGGTGCCCTACTTAAATAGAGGTGTTCCGTGCTAGAATACAGAAGCGGTGTAGATGATAGTGATGACTAATAATACTCGCCGCATATGAAAGAATGACCTAACATGGCGTGCCTCATGCCTCATACTGACAAGAGAAGAGACATCTGCATGGAGACTATTGTCTCCAAGTTTCTTCGCGACTACTCTCCGTAGCATAATAAAGACTTGTGGGGTCTTCTCAGTGTCATAGTTATCATAATCTGGGGACTCTTTAACATACGAGTGTGTAATGAGATTGCACTTCCTTTCTCTTTATTCCGTTTCATACACGCTCCAAGTTCCCCAGACGTAAGATTTTTCAGTTGGCCATATCTTTAATTTATGAGATTTTATCTTGATAAGATAACTCATGTTAGCTACGAGTACAGACAGAAATTATGTGTTTATGAGAAGTAGTGAGTGATACAAGATTTACAGTGATAGGATAAGCTTAGAAATAATCTTGTGTAGGTAAATGATAATTGATTATTGGCAATCACGCATGTAGCTTGTGGCAGGGCTCTCGATATGCTAAGATTTGTCGACTTTCAAGGTTGTAGACAGATGTAGGAAATATCGCTCCAGGAATGAAAACCAAGTAAAGAAGTAGATGTGATCAATATGATGGTATGGACTTTGATATGAAACTAGTGATAGTTAGATATCCTTCTACGTGAAGTTGGCTCGACAAACCATCGGTAGCCAATTGTGACTTTTTAATACCAGAAATTATTGTGAGCTCACTTAATTGCAAGTTTTAAGAGAGTTTTTAACGTGACATAAAATGTCCCATCTTGTCCAACCAAATGGTTCAACTTACATGGAGATCATCCTCTGAATAGTTGACTATATGAAGAGAACTATGAAGAAACTCTTAAATGTCTACCTCACACCAACTTTTGCCTTGATCCTCTTATATATCCAGAGCTCAATTGATCCAAGCGGGCATTTTTCTGTTAGTACATCCTGATATCGGGAACAATTCGATCTCAACTCTTTTCAGGTTAGTGACTAGCTTTTAGAAGAGCATACAGCAATTCATGATATATTCAACCCTAGGTACTATTCGGCGGCGTTTTACAGCTAAACGGACATACAAATATGGGTGTGAGGGCCCTGTCTTTACACTTGATCCGATTCTAGTCTGGACGGATCGTTGATTGGTCAAAAAAACAAGCAGACATGGTAAG
>LJZU01000016.1:0-35632 GCA_001513805.1 Davidsoniella virescens
ACCTTTGAGTTCGAGTAACTCCCCCCTCCGTCCAAAAACGAAAATTTTCCCCTTCGTCGTGGGTTTTTAAGAGCGCACAGCACATATCCCCAATGTTGCTGTCTATTCTATTTATCTTTTTGGCATTTATCGACTTAAATGCACCGTGTTGTGAAGGCCTTGAGCCCGACTTTTCCCCTCTTGAGGGAAGTTTTCACCAGCGACCGACCCCACGCCTTTTGATCACTGGTCTCCCGAGTTTCATCGCACCTCAGGGATTCACACTCACAATTGGCGGGCAGCCCGTTTTGAAGGTTCCGGATGCCCCGTGGCGTGGGAATCTTGTTGCTGTTGCTTCATCCATAGCACCCGACTGGATTACGCCAGATATTTCTTTCTTAAGGCCATGATCGCCAGCCTCTTAGAGGCTCACTGAATAGTGGGGATGGTAGCTCTACTTAGGAGTTGGTGGAGTAGATCTGTCTTTTGGGGAATGGTTTTGTGGATACACTGTTTTTTGTTCTTGTATTTGTCTTTGCTGCACCACTAGTTCTTCGGGCTTAGGGGACAGTTTCGTCCCGCATATACAAAGCTATTGAGTTTGTCTTTAGTGGAGAACTTTAAATATATGTACGGTAGTTAATCCGGCGTCGTATAATTTTGGTGATTTAGACGTTAGATATAATCACATGAATTAAAGTAATCATTCGGATGCGGAGGAGCATACCGGGAGGAGATTATATGTGTTACAGACGCCAGACCATACACAACAAGGTGTTGTGTGTTAGTGATAGTCCTGAATGCCTAAAACGAAGCCTGACGCCATCCTCATTGCTATGACACTGAGATCGAGATAGGGTCATCTGTGTCTTGACTATGAGGAATATTAGAAACAGAAAAAAAGAATCTACTCACTGGAAAATGTGGATATATTGTAATCAAGTTAAGATCCGTTCTTTAGCTCGATTACTAAACGCTTTGTAAGATCTCCATCCTCTACACTGACTTCATCATAGATAGAATGTAAACCGTTTTGCTTGGCTATGACTATCATCAGGCTGCTCATTCTATAAATTATAGAAAGAAGACTGTGGTTCCATTTTGGTGATTACTGAACAAAAAAGCCAAGTTTGGACATTTTTCTCAAGAATGTCAGTACATGAAAATTTACATATTATATTATTTCATTCAATTTCGTTACATCGAAATATAGCTACCAGAACTAGTGATTAATTTGTCTCATGAAAAAGGTATGCAATGTACACGGAGTAGACTTATGCTTCATATGAAATTATATCAGTATGAACTAAATATAGTTATTGTATAAATTGAGGTAGCTATTTCTGTGGCATTCCCAGCATGGCACGAAAGAGTGGTATATACACTCTACTTTTAGATATATCCATTGAGAACCCTCGGCATTGATGTGTGAGATTTACGGGTAGATCATGAGATCAGCATTTCAAAGCCAGGCACTCAAAACTTGGACGAAAGTCGCATCAGACATATGATTTACAATGGTCGTCACAACGGACTACTTGTGGTATAAAAGCTCCCATTCTGAGTATAGATCAAGATAGCCTACCATAAAGCATCTATTTCTTGACAGTGGATCACACAATGGGTTCGACTTCACATCTTGTTGTCGAACTTCTCGCTCAATTGTTTTCATGAGATGATGACCTTGTCTCTGGGTCATTGATTGGACTAGAACGAACCCTCCATAAGGTTTCACAGAGATGTTTGTCATGTTACACTTCATTCTGTGCTGTTTTATCTTGTTCTGTTTATCCTGTTCTACTGTATTTCTTGTATTATATGGCTTTTCAAAACTTTATAACCATAAAATGTACCTTTCGTAAAAAAGTTTTTACTCAAGCCAACACAGTCTATATTTGTCACTCAACGTTGTCCAGATAGCAAGCCAATCAATATCTCTAGTCATTAGTCCCTTCGGATTTACAATAGGTAGAAATTTACACGTTAGGTAGTTGTCATCTTGTAAATTAACAATAACTGTGTTAGGCAACTTATACATCACGAAAAAAAAAAGGAAAAGGATGAAAGGTACATGCCGAAGGCCAATCTAAGTACTATGAACATAGAGAATTTCTTAAAAATGAAAAAAAAAAATTCCAAACAAGAAGCGAGCGCGGAGATGAAAGCGTTCTAAAGGAGAAGAGGAAGACGAAGAGGGGAATGAATATTGTACACAACGCTTCATCTATAGAAAGCAAAACAGAGAAAAAAAGGTAGTAAAAACATGATAATTTAACAACAGAGTAACAAAGAAGTGGGAAAAAAAGAGAGATACAAAAGTAAAACCTATAATAACAATCATAAAGTAGAGATAGAAGAAAAAACAGTATTGCAAGATATTGCAATAGAGACGCCAAAGAAATATAAAGAACTATACAATGAGATAAGAGACATGGAACGACTCAAGAACAATCCTACATGATATGACCGTGAAGCTATAACGTCAAGGCATCCGTCATAGTCTCGAGAGATAAGAGTCGCCATCATAACGAGGTCCATAGGGATAGCCTTCTCCTATTAGTCGATTGAGTCGATCCAAGGGTACGGTACAATATTCAAAGGTTGTTAAACAGTCTACCAGACGCTAACGTTATGAGTACGAGATACGAAGATGTCGGCTTATATTAATATTTTTCGGCTATTTTTGACACTGTTGCATAGAACAGTTGATGTTGATTGTTTTTTATCCTGGCCGAGTATTATGCGGTGGTTGTCCTATAGTAAATGGTCATGATAGCTGGTCCTACTCGTCTTTTCCTTTGCCGTATGTTTTCGAATGCCGTTTAGTACAGCATTCATATCGAGCTTTTGGTGCTGAACATTGTATATTCTTTGTGTCGCCTAGAGGGTTCCTTGATGTTGTATCGTTGTCGAGAGTATGGAACAAGCCATAGAGATGGGGGTAAGGATGTATGCGTTAATGAGGTCATGGTCAATCGTAAACAAGGTGTCTAGGAAAAAAAGGGAACGTTGAACATAAGCAGCGCAAAGTGTAAAGGAAGAAACAAAGACAAGCAGATCAAAGAAAGAGCAATGAATGGCAAGAGAGTGGAGAGGGTTTATGTAGTGCCTTGAGCCAAAACAGTACACAACTAAGAAAAAATATAGTTTGTGTGCATAAGTTAACAGATTGCACTTATGATCACGAGCTACTATGCTATGGATATATTATAGCACTTCACCAATGATCTTAGCAGCCTCGCGGTATGTCGCCAGCAGCTTCTCGCACTTTTCACGCTCCTTCTTGACGCCATCATCTTCATATAGCAGCTCTTCGAACAGAGTCTCCTTGTACAGCTCACTAACCAAACGGTTTTGGACAACGTCCTTGCAGTGGTTGACTAGCAGATGCATGATGGCTTTTGGCACCTGGTCAGCAATAGACTCGCGAACAATGTTGAAGTAGGATGATATCAGAGCACGAATGAGATCTGTCTCCATGGCTTCACGGTCGGTCAATGTCGCATCTGACTGGGAAGTACCGCCTCCACCGGGGTTACCCTATATTTATTTGTTAGTATTTTTTTTGATTAGTTTCGAGCAGAATGCTGAACTTACAAATGGTGAATCCGGTGCAGTACGCATGTAGTCATCATCTCTGGGCTGGGAGTGCAATAAGCTCATGCGATCATCAGGTCTACGGATGCTCTGGCTGACGATGCTAGTAGGTTCGGAGGACTGGCTAATGTGACCGCGAGCAGAGGTGGGACTGTTCAGGCCTCTCATAGGCATGTTCTGGTCACGGTGGTTAGGAGCATTTGGAATAGAATGGCCAGGACCGTCCTTGCCAAAGAAGTAGTTGAGGAACGAGTCGCCACTCTTGTTAGCAGGGTTGTGGCTGTTGATCGAGGGTGAGCCGGAGCGGCTGTTGATCGTTTGTGGGAGGCTATGTCTCATAGCACGGCTCTTATCGGGAAGGGATGAAGGTACGTCGTCCTCTTCGCCACCAGTGTTTCCAGCGCCCTCTGACCCATTAGCAAGCTCCTTCATGCGGTGGCGTTCGCGGCGTTCCCGTTCGTCTTGAATTAACCGCTTGCGTTCACGCTCTTGTTTGCTACTCACGACATTGCTCATGGCGGCAGAAGCACCCAGGAAGTTGGGATGGTTGGTATTGATGTAGGCACGCTGGATGGAGATCAACGACTCTACATACTGAGATGCGGGGCCCAGACGCTCACGCAAGAGATCGGAAACAACTTCAATCAGCTTAGCTTGGAGGCGAGGGTAACGAGACAGCTCTGTAGAACCGCAAGTGTGGCAGATTTTGATCAGCTCCTCATATACAAGCTCAACGCAGCGCTGACTAGGCACTTCAAGCATCTTGATTTGGGGCTTGACCAGCAAATCAAAGGCCATTTCGGGTACAAACAGACTGGGACGGGGGCCGGTAGAGTTACGGATAGCAGTACGGATATCCATGGCGGTTAGATTGGAGGTGGGATCGATAGACTCGAGAGAGCTGCCGAATACTGAGTTAAAGATGTAATATATACGAGCACCACCGCACAGCTCCTTGGTTGATATTTCAGTAGAGGTACCGTCGATAGATGATATGAAAGAAGTAGCGAAGCGAGTCATCTGTTGCAGGATGAGAGAACCACGATGTTCCTTTCCACTGAAGTGCATGTCACCGTAGCTAGCAAGCTCTTGCTGGGTCTGGCCCATCAGAGTGTTGAGGCGGGCTTTGATGTCAGGAAGGCGGTCACGGATATGGGCCATTAGCGTGGTGTTGAGAGTCTTTGCCAGGAAGTGAGTACCACAACGGTTGGCAATATTGCGGTAGGCGGGGTGATGCTTGAAGAATTCCATCTCAGCCTTAAGGGCATCTTCCATGGGCTTGTTGCCCTGTATGTCCTGTTGCGAACGGTTGACTACACCAATGAAACCAAGCTTCAGAGGATAGACACGGCCAGACAGGATATCAAGGGCGTTAGTGCCATGGTCCATGAGATCGACCTTGGTCAGAACACCGATAGTTCGACGTCCCAGAGCATCGACATGACGGGCAAGCTTGAGGGCTTCGGAGTTAACAATATCGACGTTGGCGGGGGAGACGGCCAGCACGATACTGTTAGGCTTGGCGATGTATTCCGAGATGAGGTTGCGAGTTTGTTTTTCGATATCGGTAGGTTGATCGCCAATGGGAACCTGCAGAAGATGCAGCCAGGGGTCAGCATGGGCCTTGTTTTAACATATGTAGGCGTTTGCAGGGGAAAACTAGAAGATTATCTGTGTGGTAGCAATTCTTATAAGTGGCGATGCTGGGAAGATATGGTGTTGGTGTTCATGATAACTCAAACCGGGTTCCCAGCATTCACAGCTTAGAGAATAACTCATTTTTAGCACGTACCTTGGTCAGACCGGGAAGATCGACTAGTGTCAAGTTGAGGACGTGAGGTGAGTAGATCTTCAGGTTGATGGGCTGGCGGTTGATGCCCTTGTTGTTACCGGCAACTCGTGACGTCTCATTCTCGATCTCGCGCTTGACATCACCGAAGTCGTTGAAGCGGCGGTTAGGAATGTGATGGAACTCGGCCCATTCAGAGCGGCGGGCAGCGGATGGTGAACGGTATGGATCGGGGTTCTCCTCACCCTCCTCTTCGAGGACGTTGATAAGCTGTAGGATGAGAGGACGACGGGTCACGATTCCAGAGCCACGGGGCAGGAAGTCACGCCCAACGATGTTCTCGAGGACAGAAGATTTACCGGCAGATTGGGAACCAACGACGACCTGTATTTGTGACACGAGCAGGGTTAGCAATTTGATACAAAACTCGACTACTCGTTGGGCCGCATGAAGCTCCAGGTAGCAAACACATTGAATATATGGCTAAGGTACCCAAAAGCCGTGATGACTTATGGAGTTAGGCACGTACGATCTGAGGCAGGTCTAGAGAATCGCTGCCAATGGTGTTGAACACCAAGTCCTGCAGCTTATTCACGGTGCCCAGAAGATCGTCTCCGAGAGCAGCCATTGTGAAGAATTCGGGGATGCAATAAGGCACACAATGTGAGAAAGAAGATAAACAAGCCTAGGAGTAGCTCCGTAGTCAGCTCGGAAAGGCAGCAGAGTGGTGATAATAATAAAGCTTGTGGGACAGCACTGGGATTGGGTAGAAGTTGGCAAGTTCGGGTCTCGAGATAGCCAGACACTATAACTATAGACTTGTTCGTATAGTCTTAGCAAGCCCGAATAGGTTGGATTTGGCTGCAGTCTAATTGGCAAAATAAAGGAAAAAATAATGAAGGAAAAAAAAGAAGAGTCCTTCTTGTCCAAGGTAGAGGGGCAGGAGAGTGGACAAAAGGGATGGTCAATGGAGGGGAGAAAGAAAGGGTTGATAGAAAAGAGAAAGATAAACAACTTGTTTGGATTTATCTTCTATTTTGCTAGCTCAGATCTCAAAAGAAGGAGAGCAATTATTCTAATCAAGAAGGAGGGTGATAGCAACTGACTGCAAGAAACGTAACTGCTCAGATGCAAGAGAGAGGGTCGCGATTCCAGAGAAGGCGGTGGTGGGCCGGCGTAGCAATTTTCTTGATTTTTTCCGTAACGAATCTTCGTGAAGAATGGGCTGGATTAGATTTTTTCGGCTGCGGTATAGTAAGGTATAGCGCTTATACAGCAGCTAATCTCATTGTTCTATAGGGCCTTCTTGTGCTATAGAACGGCGGGTTCGGGCGGGTTGGTAGGCAAGGAATAATGCGGGCAGAAAATTTAACACCCACCGCTCTTTGCCAGAAAATGGCCCGCTTTGAATCATCGCCCAAGCAAATGCTGGTATTACTATTACTCGACTACGTATATAGCGCTCAATTATTGTTGCCGCTATGCTTATTATGCTACTATTATGCTACTATCCTCTACGCAAACTACATCCTCGGTCGGTCATCATGACTAGTGCCGTTACAAGACTAGGCGACTGCAACTCCATCTCTTTCTTTTATGCGGCTGGGCACTAACGGGAAAGAAAGCTTTGTGCATCTTTGTACATGTACGTTGGGTTGAAATTTATCTCTCAGTTCGGCAGGAATTAATGGCCATATCCATAGTGATGGTGAGGGGAAAAAGTTGAACAATGAGGCAAAATTTTTACCAAGCTGGGCTGTTTAGATCGCAAAGTGCGAAACCCCAGCCTCTTTATCTTGATCTTACATGGTTTGCTTTGCTTCAGTCTGCTTTTTTTGCGACCCCTTGCTCTTATTATACATCTTAGCCAATTAGCTCTGTTCAGAAGTTATTCATAAGCCTACCTAACCTTCCATACAAACAAGAAGTTTTAGAATCTCTATTTTCCTTGCTTGTTTGCTAACAATGCAGAAAAAGAACGGTAGGGTTAGCAGAGTTGATTTTTTTAAGCCTGATATCATGATACCCAAGACCTCATCTTAAATCTATTTGAACTTTGGACTGCTTGATCTTTCTGTTTTTACTCTAGTGCAAGTTACTATGGAACAAGGATTGGCGTTCCTTTGACACACTAACTACATGTATAATATGGTATCTCACTCATTTCGAAGCTTGAAGATGACAAGCAGCTTCCACTGAGAGGCTTTAGGCATTGGGTCATAATACATGGCCGAGTTATATACCGATGCGATGCGAACTTCAGTAATGTCGTCAAATATCATATCAGTCATTAGTATTAAAAGTTATTATGTGATCACGTGATCATATTCATTACTGTTAATTGAGTTACTTGAAAATGGACAGTTTGGTATGCTGGCGTGCATTGCTTGACTCTAGAAGTGATAGGCAATTCTTGCCAATCTTCTCAGTGTTGAACGTAAGGGTTATTTTAGCGATCAACCAGCGCAAAGCGTAGATGTGGCGCTAATATCCATCCAAACTACGCCACAATACATTTTATTGGTCCTTGACGTCGTACGGTCTATAACGTGTTGTTGAACGAAACTTCAATGAACCTTACAGGTATAAAGACTTGGACGACAAGCCATCTCAGACTCCCGGAACGACAACTCAAAATATATCACGAACTTATCAGTCCTATATTTCCCTTCTTAACTTCTCTCCTACTTGAGTAGGGTATTCCTGCTTGAGACTTAAAAAAATCGGTATCCAGGGCGACATCTCTCCTTATTGATACATAACCGCTTCATCCACCGTCCCCTATAATGAGCAGTTTCGGTAGTCCAGGTGGTGGAAAACTCACCACAAAGCCTTTGCCGTAAGTCAACCTCCCTTCCTTTCTTGTACCTAGCGAGGGGTATGCCCGAATACGCAACATCGTTGACTGGAACTTGGTACAGGTGCACAAATCGATGACATAATATGTGAAAACTTGAGTAACTAGACTTTTTTCTCACTAACATTACCATTTATTGGGTTCAATCTGTAGTCCACAGAGAGGTAGTTTCCCACTTGATCATGATGGTAAGTCATATGAACAATGATGAGCTCAATACAACCATATGGTATTGAACTACTACCTGTGTTAGTTGTTTTCGGTATACATCGTGTGTGTGTGTGTGTGTGTGTGTGTGTGTGTGGTGGATAGTAGCATCATGTGCCATCATTCACCATACACTCATGCACATACCTTCCTTGTCCTACCGCACAACTGAATCTCGCATATGCACTACACTTGTACCTGAACCGATCTTCACGACATAGACACTGGTATAGCACAGCCTGATTCCACCCTTTCTTCAAGATCAGATCAGGATTCTATACACTTTATAGTTGTAGACGTAAAGGGATAAGTAGAAAGTAGCTTTCCTGCCACACAATGTGCAAGTGCTTCGGTACCTATTATACAATAATGGTACAGAAGGGGGAAAGCTGAACCAGAAATATAAGAACTGGGATGCATGCCTTGTTCCTTTTGGGTTGTTCGTTTCTGAATACCTTCCTGTGTAAAAGACAAGGGAAGAAATATACAAGAGGTTAAATATCCGATGTATAAAACGTTGTGCCTGTCTAACAATGAATCTACAAATCCTCGCTTTTTTTTCTTTAGGTGAGTGCAAGACGATCATGCAGCAATATCTCGGTTGCCTTCAAAACGTCCGCGGTATGAACGACGAGGCATGCCGTCAACTAGCCAAAGGGTACCTTGCATGCCGAATGGACAAGTAAGTTTTTTGATCGAGCTGAAGCAGGACCATTATTTCAATCCCCGGAAAAACCGGGAGCCTGTCGTGCTTCTAAATCTGATAGGTGAACTAGCTATCTACCTTCTAGCGAGAAGCAGTCGGTTCTAGTATCATCAGGGGGAAAACAGAACTATATCGAAGTCATCCCCTGCTCTAGTCTTCATGAATCTTGAATATTGACATAAATTGGCTAATTACATGTAATATAATAGCAATCTGATGGCTCGCGATGAGTTCAAGAATCTAGGCTTTGGAGAGAAAGTCTCTGCCACGCCAGCTTTAGAGCCACCATCTTCTCTGGGAAACAACGCCGGAATCAGCAGCAACAGCAATAGCAACAGTCATAGCAGCGCAGGGAGTCCATGATTGAACAGAGTTGAGACGAGTAGGCAAGGGGCACCAAATGTCCACAAGGAATAGAGGCTATTGTACCATGGGTTATATCAAATCGAATCAAGACACCATTTTTTCTCACTGTTTTTTCTCAGTTGTTAGAATGAATAGTCACAGGAAATGAGAAACATGGGTATACAGCCCAAAATGGTAGTAATAGCAAACCCTAGAAGACTTAGTTGCATGAATGAATGGATGCACAATGAAGGGGTTAGTAGGAAAGAGTAATATCAAGAAAGGCCGTGGCTGCTATACCAAATATTACTGATCAAAGCTCTCGCTCTCATATATCAATAATAGAATGCCACGCAAAAACGGACATCGCGGTGTGATATCAACCGGGCATGGTATAGTATCACATTCATCTGTGTATATTATAAACCAGTTGTGTATATACGGATACAGTGCTGTATAGCACCAATGATAGATATGACTGTGACAATAACAAACTTCTAGGCCTTTAGAGCAGATAAAGTTTTAGGCTTGACGTGTTACGTTCTTTATTTCTAGCCTCTTGTTTACATGAAGTCGCGGTACGTGCGCAATATTTACATGACATGCGATAACCCATCACGGTATATAGAAGGCAAAAGCACATGGCAAATAAATAATAGAAACAAACCGAAGTCTTTAGAACATGGGCTCTACGTAAATAGAAGGGAAGATGGGATGAGATGTGGTGTTTGAGAGAAATGTTTCTATCGGAATCAAAACCTAGAAGTATACATGTATGAAGGTATACATGCAGTAAAATACAGCCGAAAAACGACCAGGTAAAACAGCGTGTGAACCATGGCTTGTCGCGTGTGATGAACCTGAGTGAATTTACGATGAGAATAGAGTAGACCGCTAAGCCGTTTGAGTATCTAATCTATTGTTTGGTATGTGTTTGCATGTGACGATGCTATGAATCATGTGAAGAAAAAATGACTAGTATGGTGGCTTTGTGAACACACATGTGCTAAATATTAGCACACACATGTATTTTGGGGGGTTTTGGGGTGGTATAGGAGGTGCATATTTGTGCATTTTTATACCTGTTGCCTAGTGATTCATATGCGGGCTGGCTGCACTAACAGTAGCATGCATTTTTATATGTATATGTGAGCTATCTAGTCGATGGGCTACGCGACATGAGCATGCATAATAGACTTGTTTACTTTTTCTATGCATCATTCTAGTGATTCCATATTACAACACTATGAATAGCAGAAGCTGATAACTATGTATGGATAGACTGGGAAGGCTTAGGCATAGTTCAGCTCAGAGTGATGACGACAGTAGAACTAAAGACGAGGGAGGGCTAAATCAACAATCAAAAAGAGAAAAAAAAAAACAGGCAAAGAATGTGACACCAAGATAACGCTGATCGGCTGGGTGGGTTTTGAGTGCTTGCATATCGAAACAAAACAAACATATGCACTGGGCAGGCCCTTTGTACACAGACTCACAGACTTGTATGTATGTGTACATACGTATATATAAGAAGTAGGAAGAACAGGATGGATAAACACACATTGCATAATGCAGCATCAGCATCGGTATCAACGACGTCTGTACAGGTGCGAAGGAACGTCGTAGAATGCACATAAATGTCAGAAGTACAGGGTCGATTGGGATAGAACTTACAAGTAACGACCGACTTTACAAGAGTACATACAGACATGATAGTAAGTCACGAAAAGAAGCTGCATGTGGACACCTCGTTTGAAACCTATTCTGGGTAAAGTGAACACAGCTTCCGTGCGCTTTACAAACGAATAGGCTAAGATGGACAGAAACCATGAGGATAGACCATGAGGAGGAGGGGATAAGACCTTGAGGATAGGACCATGACCTGCAGAAAGTGCTTGCATACAGATGCCGACTGGGCCGATAGGAGGAGACTCAAGGGCTGCCTGCTACCGGGCTATGCTAAAGGCTAAAACGGTGAGAAGAAGAGTTGCAAACAGGTCTTTAGAAGGCGATAGATGTCCTTGTGGTGTTTCAAGTTCAGAGCCTGTGCGTTTCTGTTCCCTTTATTTTGGTAGATTTGTCGCTAGGGATGCCAGGCCATCGGCTCGCTTGAGCGTCAAGTTGGTGGCCAAGCTCGTGTTATTGATTTATTGCTGAGCGTTCTAATAAACGAGCGAGCGAGCGTCCTGGGATCGCGATCGTCAGCCAGCCTGTCGATAAACAGCGCACTGAGAGAGCAATTGAATATTTTAGGATACGTACTCGTATGAATGACTTGTTTTTATAATTATAGACTAACAAGGGGCATCGTATGAAACGTACCGTCGCGACGGCGAGAATCAAAGCTTGAATATCAATTCTCTGGGATGGGTCGTTGTTGTTGGACAGGCTAGAAAGAAAAAGGAAAAAAGAAAAAGATATCCGGTGTCTTTTGGTTGCCCCAGCGACAGACGAGACCCCCGGCTAAAGCAGCGCGGGCTTCTATTGTTGTAGCGTCTCCTTCTGTAGACTCCCTGCAGCAGTGCGCTGAAAGCAGAGGCCAATATCAATGAATACATATACATGTATAGGCATCATAAAGGTAATGCGGGCCTGCTGTCGCTAACAGGAGCGTTGATTCAGGGGGCCATGCACCAAGGAAAAGCAAAGACACAGTCGGCTACAGGGGCCTAGTACAAGAAAGATACAGGCGTGCGAAGCAGAGGCAAAGCAAAACAATAGAGACATCGTGAGTAGATATTTAATATGGGGAGCGGCGCCGCCTGAGCGCAGCGCGTCGAGACCTGCGAGATTTCTGCGATATTCTACTGGAAATTTTCAAGTCTGCCTTTTCCATTGAGTTTATATTTCGACTGTCTCTTAAACAGTCTCTTTGTTATTTCTCATCGCCTGATTCTCTGATACGATTGTTCCCTACTAATATCGAACTCCCAAAGCACAAATCACATAGCCATCGAGCAAGATCGCGACCAGCAGCCAAAAAAGCCCAAACAGGCCCCAGCGAGCACGATTGTCTGTTTGTGCTTTTAATTTCGTTTGCGGTGGCAGTGATCCTTACTGGTGCAAAGCTTCCTAGGACGCAGTAAAAAAGAACATAAGGACGGACGGTGCTGCTCTTTCTTCTAGAGTTTCTGACGTCGTTCGACGTTGCTTATTATTCTTTTTTTTTTTTTTTTTTTTTTTTTTTTTATAAATATATATTTTTTTTAATTTCCTGGCTTTCGATATCCTCTCTTCACCCATTCCTGACCATCGATCGAGGAATTAGAGCCTCAGCCAGATATTCACGATGTTCAAGAACGGCAACCAACACAGACGCAAGGTGACGCCGCCGTCACCAACATACATGAAGGACGACCAATTTGGTAGGACTGCCTCTTCTTTTTTCTTTCTTTTTCTTTTCACGAATCTTTCTCTGTTTCTGCTTCTTTCTTTGTGTTTTTGTTTTGATTTCCGTCTATCTTCTTATGCTGCGTTCGCTGCCCGTTCCGTTCTATATTTCGCAACCGCCGCTTCACGAAGATCAAAACCGACGCGTTCAAACCTCTAGCTGAAGCGTGAGTGAGTGATGTGAGTGCTGACTAACATGTTATTTTCTCTCTGCCTGTAGCTGCCTATCTCGCCGACCTGCGAAACAGCCGCCAAAACCGTCCAGCAGGGGCCCGCGAACAGCCTACCGAACCACGGCGATCACAGAACCGCATGTCCATGGGATCTGCGACTACGACGGCGACAGCGTCAACTTCAGCCTCATCATCCACTACTGTCCCCGACCAGGCGTCGTTTGCGTTGTCGCGCAGGACGACGGCTACCGATGACAGCACAGTGAACGGCAGCGTGCGCTACAGCACCAGCAGCCAGGCAAAAGACTACTACCCAGCCAAGCCCGTATCCCCGTTGAAGCCGTCCGAGGTAGTCCCCAGTGCCACGTACATCGAACGGGGATCGCGCTGGATGGAGAAGGAGGAGGCACACTCGTTGCGCCAGGCGATGGAGGTTCTAGACATGCGCGACTCCAGCCGTACGCGGAGCTCTCCGTCGCCGCCGGTGGGTTCCGGCTCGATCGCCGCGTCAGTCCCACGGCAGAACGAGGAGGAGGAGCGTGTCTACAACAATGCGCTGGACGAAGCGTCTGAGCTCGTCTGGCAGCACCAGCACGGCGTCGTGCCAAACCCAAATGCTCCGTATGCCTACCGCCCGCACCTGCGCAAGGACAGCTACAAGCACGCGAGAACGGCCGCCGCCGGCATCTATGGTGACGACATTGTGCCCTCTGGCCTGGCACGTGACCGCTCGGCCTCGAACAGCTCTGACGATAGTGACTACCAGGGCGCTCGCCCGGCGCGTCGTTCTTCGGAATCGGCGCACCAGTCCGCTATCGACGAGCCGTCCGTGTCGCCGACCGAGAGCACACACAGTGCCTCGCGCTCCGCCTCGTCGTCCTCCAAGTCGTATTCCGGCCTCAACTCTGGCAAGTACGCGCCTACGCCTCGTCGCCGCAGCAGCATGAAGCGCAACATCAGCGGCGAGATCGACCGTCCGTTCTCGGGCGAGCAGATCTGGGAGGAGCCCGAGTCGCGCACTCAGACCCCTGCCAAGCCGCCGCCAGTGTCGTCTTCTTCAAACTCGTATGCTGCCAAGCCGCGTGTGGCTGGTCCGCGCCCGTCAGCCTCGGCGGTTAACTCCCGTCCGCTGCCGACGCCCATCAAGCCATACGAGCGTAGCAGCAACGAGCCGCTGTCACGTGTCGAGATCCACCGCAACCCGCCGTCGCAGTCCCGCAATCCCATGTACCAGCGCTCTCAGTCGTCAGAGTCGGCTCCGCTGCCCTCGACATCCCCCGCAAACGATGTTCCCCGCAAGAACGGCGTCGAAATCCGTCCCGACGACCTGCGTAATGCCACCCGCATCCGCCTGAACAAGGATCGCAAGATTCCTACTCCCACTGCCGTCAGCGATAACCCTGGACGGCCCATTGTAAGCTTCGATGCCAACTGGACGCCACCGGACGAATCGACTGATAAGCGCCTAGGCAACGGCCGGTCTTCGCCGCCTTCTTCATCCGTCTCGGTCCCTGCCATTGCGGCTGCACCGAGCGGATCGACTCCGCCCTGCAATGGATATGGATCCCAAGAAAACTCTGAATATTTCTCCTCTGTCAACGGCTCCCGTGGACTTCCTTCAACAGGAACCCGCCCAGGGATCCAGATGGCGCCGCCTTCTATCTCAGTGTCGCAAGACCCTGAGCCGCTTCGGCGGACGCCCAACGTGAATGTACCAACTATAGATGTGCCGGTTCCATCTATTTCCATTGCTTGTGACGACGATGCTTCCCTTTCTTCCTCCAACAGGGTTAACAGGAACGCACCCCCGATTCCGACCATCTCGCTGCCTGACGATGGGCCTTCGGTCCCTTCGATCAGCGTCAGTGCAGACGACGACACACCATCACGACCCGCTGTCCCGACTATCGTCGCTCCTAGTGATGATTCCAACAACGATAGTGCCTCTTCCGCCACTGCCCGTCCTCTACCTACTCCGGCTGGTCCTGGTGGAAAGCGTCCGCTGCCGAGACATCCACGCCACCACTGGAGTCCTGCTCCCGGCAGTATCAGACGCGGTATGACGCTGTGCCACGAGTGCGGCTTGCCCATCGAGGGTCGCTTCGTGCAACTAGCCGGGTCTCGCGATAAGTTCCATCCCACGTGCTTCTCGTGCTACACGTGTGGTACGAATCTCGAAGCCCTCGAAATCAGTCCCGAGCCGGAAGGTCCACGTGCTGAGCGTCTCGAACGTATCCGTCTGCGTAACTCGGGTCAACACGTGCCCGACGAGCCCGGCAAGACTGCCATCGATGATGGCGATGACCGTCTTCGATTCTTCTGTCACCTCGACTGGCATGAACAGTTTGCGCCACGCTGCAAGCACTGCAAGACGCCTATTCTTGGTGAACATATCGTGGCCCTGGGTAACCACTGGCACTACGGCCATTTCTTCTGTGCCGAGTGCGGTGATCCGTTTGAGCACGGCATGACGCACATCGAAAAGGACGGATATGCCTGGTGTATCCGGTGCCAGACACAGCGCACTGAACGCCGCGCGCCAAAGTGTAAGAAGTGCAATACTGCAGTCATCGGTCAGTATATCCAGGCGTTGGGCGGCGAGTGGCACGATTCTTGCTTCCGCTGTAATACTTGCGGTAGTGGCTTCGACGATGGCCAGATCTTTCCGGTCGAGCGTGGTGGTGCTACTGTGGTTCTTTGCACGCACTGTCGTATGCGCGAGCTAAAGAGATGAGCCGTAAGTTCTCTCTCTTTTCGCCGGCTGGTTTGAAAACCCCAGGGGTTCAGTTAGGCTGACTTGATGATATTTACCAAGTGGTTGTCGTCTTACAATTTTTTTGTTCTTCTTCTTCGTCTCTCCCCAATCCCGTCCATTCATAAATCATTGCATCGGCGTTTCATGTTTCTTTTTGCTTTTCAGTTGTCTTTTTCTTGTAGCATACCCCGGATTTTGATTTAACCTTACGGTCCACGAGTGTCTGTCTTTTCTATTCTTTCAGTCTTTTTTTTTATTTACTCTTTCTTAGAATTTGGTTGTAATGGTCTGTATATTGGGCATGCATCCTCACTTGCTTTTTTCTCGTTTTGTTTATTTGTTTTTTTTCTGTTATCTTCGGCTGGATTCTGTTGGATCTTCGTGATCTCTTTATCCTTCCTCACTTGATTAGGTTAGTTGTTTTGCTCTTGTTATTTTTCTCTTGGTCAAGAGTCTTATCGTTCCCTTCAATATCAGCTGTGTTCTGATATCCTGGGGCATTGACTCTGGCCTCTTTCTCGCCTACTTGGAAGGTTTGTATTCGTGTGTTTTGTTTTGTTACCTCATATCCGGGTTTTGCTCTGCATGATCTCTTTCTATCGCCACCTTCCTCTGCATAAACGGGTTTTTATTTAATCTGCTTTCTTTATCTTAACGACGACACGGATTCCTACTTATTTCTTCTGGTTCACACCACTACACAAAATTTTCTCCTTTATCCTATTCCAGTCCACCTCATATTTTTCACTGGTGGTTTCTCAGCTTGTTTTGCTCTTTTATACTCTTTTTGGGGATTTTTGTTTTGGCTGTCTTCTTTTTTTCTTTCGCTTTTTTTGAATACATTATTATGTACTTCTTGCGCGTCTTCAGGTCTCTTTTCTTATCTTTGATCTATATCATTTAGTTGTGTATGTCTGTTCTGTCCATGTATGTATTTAGTTAATTATTCTTGCTTGTCACTGATTCACAGCCTGCTGCTATATTTATGGTAGCATCCTGCTCATATGATACATCTTACTTTTACAGTCGGTTAGCTTAGATATTGATAGATAGAATATGATGGATGGTCATGCGAGGAGTGTAATTTTGTTACATTCAAACTTAATCTTAACAATATATCTATTTTTTTTTTATTCATACCTCCTTGTGCGGAATTGATAATTTCAATTTTCAACTTTTGATCAGAAATTTAGATTTTTGAGGTTGACCTAGCATATGTTGGTGTATTGGTAGGTAAATTGATAGCCGATGCAAAAATTGCAATTAGTATTTGAGAGGGGTTGTTAATCCCCAAGGCCAACCAACGACTTAACCTAAGTGGGCACCAGACTTTCGATGTATGTACAGATACATACATACAAACATCAAATAGAGATAGATGAACGGCATCTTACGTCAACAAGGAGGCAAACGCTCAGCCCAAGACAAAGGAAATCATGGTTCGTAGTCGCGTAAACAGACAGTATAAAGTAAAGCAAAAACAAAATCAAGTTAAATCAAGAACTCGGTTCATTCATCGACGGAGTCCTCCTTTTAAGCTTCTTTGTCCAAAGCTTGGTATGAAAAAAAACACCACGCTCGTTTCTCTCCCATGGACCCCTCTCACATCTGGCTACAGGCGGACGCCACCAGTCTGCTCCTGATGAACCTCCAATGTGTCACCGTCCTGCATCTCCAGCTAGTGGTAGTAAGAACGGCATGTCAGCAAATTTGTGTGATTTGTAATCATGTGCTGTATCATTTTAGTTCTTGTACTTACAGTGTCGGGTGTGTCTGTAGTCTGGACACGCTGACCCTCGAATAAAAACCGGACAGAGCTAATATTCTTGTCCTGTCTCTCACAAAAGGCATTCATGAGCTTTTCCAGCTTGGTACTGCGCTTAATCTTGAAGAAGACTTCGTTGTTGTTATCCGTCACCTTGATATTGAGGTGCTCAACGGGGGTATCGTCGCCCATTTTGAATAAGATAAATGGTTATTCGCGGTGAACGGGATGTTCTGTGGCGTAGAGTCTGATCTACTTAGGTCGAATGGATACGCTTCGTGTAAGTCGTGCTGTACAAGCTTTGATATTGTTAGTATGTGTATTACACTAATCGATGCCACGTCCTAATCGCGTTGGGGAATTTTGCTCCATTGCGACAGCCAGATCATGCGCGCTCTTGCCAAGTATCGTGACTCCCTGATGGTATATCGACAATGACATCATCGCTCAGTTTCAATCTCTCTTTGCATTGCCTAGAGGCCATAATGTACCGTATTTGTAGCGTCAAGCCGATATATAACGCGGTGTATCCAAGATTATTCGTTCTTTGCAGATAGTAAAGTGGCGTTGGATAGGCAGATGAAGGCGGCTGGCGGTAATCGAGAAGGTCTTTCGCTATTCGTGGAGAACGCTTGGTATTGGAAAGTAAGTGATGTAGTAAGAGGAATTACCTTTTAGCTATAGACTTTTCTATAAGAAGTAGATGTAGAGAATTTGCTACAATACCTTCTGCTCTTGTGGTAGTTTTTTTTGGTGAATGTTTGTTGTGATTTGGGTAAAATTGGGAGTTTATTTGATGAAAGGGAAGAGGCCAAGAAGATCTTACTAGAAGCCTGGGTTTAGGTGCGGGCTATTTATTTAGGGTTTGACTTTAACCCTTATAAGACACACTAGAAACTTAATTTAGAAGGAGGCTTCTCCAAACCTAGCGAAAACATCACTGGTGTTTTAATCATGATTACACTTATATGAAAATAATTAGGCAGTATTACTGGATTACGTAGTGTATAACCACAATATAGCTGATATATCTTTTCTGAAATCAAGAGTCAAGATACTGCCCTTTTTTAGGGTCCTGTGAGCTTGGCTAGGGTAGCTTACTAAGTCGATAATAAAGTTGAATACAAAGCTTTTGTAAAACGGTGTCTGTCGTATAAGTGTTCTTGTTTCCTTCAAGAAATACTCACATTGCGATATATATATACATCAGCGTTATAGATAACAATGGTAGATTTACTATACCCTTTTATATCTTGCCTATGCTAACGTCCACTAGGTCACTATACAGCAAGGCCTAGCTGCTGAGCAGCCATGCAAACCACAAGCTGTAAGAATCTGATCTACTTCCACATGAGAGGCTTCGATTTATGCATATAATGGACATTAACAAGATATGTTTCGATAAATTCAAAGTGTGAGATCCAGAGTAAGTACATATATCCATCTCCAGGCCGTTGGCTATTCGATAATGACCATGAGGCGCCTGAGTTTCTTGGCTGACACTATTCATGATACAGACTGTCTAAACAAGAACAACTTTAACGAGGCTAGATGTACAAACGCGGTTCTAGCGTTGTATGATTGCTGCGAAGCGTTCTACCAGAAGATGGGTGATCATGAGAGATCTCTTAGTTGCCCACAGCCGGAGATTCTTAGACGGCGGTTGGAAACCATGCGCGCCGAGAAATAGAATGCACTGAATCAACAAACGTCATTTATGATGTTACAATGTAATTTATATCACAGGGTTGATCTACTGGCTAAAAGTCGTAAGAATGTCATCTTTAATAAATAAAAAGGGTTTGGTTAGTGAAGAATGTGCCACCCTCGATCCTTAGCTGGACGCAGTGAAAAAGTTGCAGACCAAATTTAGGGGGAGCGCTGGTTCTTCTAGGCTATCATTGAGCGCGCTGAGAGGCCGCGTGGGACCTGAATAAGTATTGAAAGTATCTTATTCCGAGACTCTAATATGAACGCCAGATGACATGAAGAAGAAAGGAAAGGAAAATAAATCAAAGATGGACGCTGCCCCACGATCTATTTAAACGATACAAAATTTCCAGCGAAATGGGACCATCACGTGGTATACAGCATGACTAAGCAACGCTAAGGAAGAGCAAAACTAGCTTGGCTTCTAGTGCCGAGTTCTGGGTGCTGTTCTCGGTGCTGGATAGCTCGCTGGAAATCTAGAGGCTGAAGCTTCTGTAGAGTCATCAATAGAAGCTTTCAATGCGCGTTCATCAACTAACTACAACAACAACGATTGTTTTGTAGGGAAGCAGGCTGCCAATTGTTTGGCCGATGGAAATTCTTGATTTTAGTATCAATTTTTTCTCGCTTTTTTTGTCTTTGGCAAGAATCCTTGCGACGAGGCTGAAAGCTATTGTTTGTCTAGCAAGTTGAAGAGAGCAATTAATGAGCATTGCGGTGATAATTTACTTGCCTTTTTCTCTTCACATTTGTTTTTCCAAAAAAGAGGCACCATATCGTGCCAACAGACTTTCTAGTAGCTCAACCTTCCAATTACAGAGCCTGAGATCCCCTTTGCCTAGGCAACTCTTAGATTCCCTTCTGGGAAATTTCACACGCGTTTAGCGATTTCTTGACTTTTCTTTCGCCTATTGTTTTTCTTTTGGTTCCCGTGCCCTTGTGTGAACTCAACCATTCAGCAACCGGACTCTAGCTTCGATCGACCTATACAAACAACCGTAACCGATATAAAAACAGGGTGTCGTGATAACCTGTAGCTGGGGGATCGAGTACTGTAGAAACAATAACCTCTACAACGTCTGCGACACGCTATTCCTAGCCGTATTCTTAAACTTGATTACGTAGATTTCTGGCCCATGATGGAGGTTGCTACGTACTCACCAATAGAGGCCGGCCCCGAGGTCGAATTCTTTGCCACCAAGCTTGACGAGTGCCTCGACTTTCAGCACTCCAATGCCTCAAAATCCGAGAAGCGTGATAGAATTATGCAACTAGTCGATACATACTACAGCCATGCCCTTGACCGGGCAGCGCCGCGGCAACGGCCTTCCCGCGGAAGCAAGCTATTGAGGGCGTCAGCACGCGAGACCTATAGTATGGAAGTTGACGATGATGCATATACCAACGAACACGATACCCCCGAATCTCGAAAGCTATGGGAGCAAGAGGCCCAAACCTGGGATCTTCTGCGTCGCCTGCTTCCACTACGATACCCCGATACAAACAAGCACAGCAAGTCGACTTCTCGAACCTCGTTCAAGCATAGCACCACGACCAAGCAAAGTGCATGGGATGAGTTTGTCCAAAGCGAGCCTTCTGCGACTGAGCGACGCGCTGTGCTCCAGTGGCTTCAGAGCAATGCTGCAACAGGTCCTGATATCAGCGATCTGGTTCAAGACTTGCAACAGCGGGCGGACCGTGGCGACCTCATTGCCCACGGCTGGATTCACACTCGCTCTGCTATCAAGCAGCAAAAGATGATGCTGAACCGCGCTACTGCACTGGATCCCAACGATGGCACTGTCACTCAAGCACTGCGCACAACCAACGGTACCCCCTTGGTTTCTCAGCTAGACCCAGATTCGCTGACCCGCCAAGACCGCAAGCTCCAGCCGCAAGATGAGTACTTTGAACGGTCAATCTGGAGAGGGTGCTATGAGCTTCTGCGAAGAGGAAGTACGCTGGATGAGATTCGCGATTGGTGTAGTGAGCGGACGGAAGCCTGGCGAGCAGTTATCATGTCGGCATTGCCTCTACCAGGCATCGATGCCGACAAACCTTTCCAAGGACCTTCGTCCATTGCCTTATGGCGACGAATGTGCTATGCTACTGCCCGGAATGGCGGTGTCGACGACTACGAGCGTGCGGTATACGGAATTCTAGCCGGTGACATATCGTCGGTTGAGAAGGTTGCCAGTACATGGGATGATATTCTTTTCGCCAACTATAATGCACTTTTGCGCTCACAATTTGATAACTTTGCGTTAAGCATGTGTGGCCCTGAAGCTGCTGCTAGTCTAGCACAAACTTTTTCGATATTTGATGCAATCAAGTACCATGGCGACCCTGCAACACTCGAGAAGCGTCTGATCAAATCATTGCAAACGAATCCCATCACTAGCCCGGAGGCCAAGAATCCAATCAAGGCACTGCAGGGTGCTGTGCTTGCCAAGGACATGGAGAACCACTTTGTCGAACAGGGTCTTGCGCTAGCTTCCGGTGCTCTTGATACTCCGGATGCTGACTTGCTTCCAACACACGGCATGAATACCTTCCAAGTAGACAATGCCAGACTCTTTGATTCCGAGCACTTCCAAGGCCTGCGGATCGTCTCACATGTCTACATCATCACAAGTATATTGGAAAAGCTTGAGTTGACTTTTGATAATGCTCCTAGTATCAGCACAGATACATCACGACAGCACGTCCAGGGCAACATCGTAGTAGCCTACTCCAACCTTGTTAGCCGTGCTGGACTCGATGAGCTCATGCCCATGTACTGCTCGACTCTGGTTGGTCCTCGCCAGTATGAGGTGCTCTCCAAAAATCTCCTCCAAATCACCAACAAAGATTCTCGCATCCAACAACTTGGCATCATCCGTCGGAGTGGCCTCGACGTTCTTAAATTCGTCAAGGTGCAGCCAGCACTACAGCTTGACATACTTTGTAAAGCCGAGACGCCTGTGGATGAAAAATTCTCGATCATGTCGGACGAGGAAGAAGAGCCAGGCGCTGGACGGTCTATCAGACTTGATTTCATGGGCTCACCGGACGATATCTTGCCTAGACATGAGTATCTCATCAGGTCATTAGAATGGCTACTACTAGTAGATGAAGCATGGCCTGATGTTCTCAGCATGGCTAGCCGTGCCTACAAGTTTTTTTTGAGTAAGTTTCGAACACTACATGACTTGATTGATATATCGACTAATAACTTTATATTAGGAAATCTACATTTGAGCTCTGCCCGCGAACTTGCTGCCAGAGTTAACTTTGAACAATTTTTCAAGACTCGGGCCATGGAACTTGGACTTGATGAAAAGGCATTCTATGATGCCACTGACTCGGAATTCTGGGCATCTCAGCTTAGCGAACTTCCTGCTTTCAGCGGATCAGCTAAGCAGGCCACCATTGACGCTCGTAACTTCCGTGATTTGTGTAGCTTACTGAAGACTATTGATCTCATTGAGACTATCAACTCCATGGCGTTCCTTGTCAAAGAGTAGGTTTTTCCCTTTCTTTTTCTTTCATGACATAAATACATCGTTTTATGAACATATGACTAACAATTTATACAGCAAAGAGATCCCTCGCGACTTCTGGAAGGAAGTTGCTCGCTTTGTCACTGAATGCCGTGATGCTATTGCACCTATAATGGACAACTGGCTGATTACTTCGATTAAGGGTAAGTTGATGATTTCATCTATCGGCTCAATAGGCATATACTAACAAATAGAGTAGAAGGTGACAAGGACCTTGAAAAGATCCGCGCCATGTACCTACCGGAGACGGTGCTTGCCTGGGTTAGCACTCTACACTTTGCAGGCCTCAACATTGGCAAAGATTACTTCTTAGAGTGCATGGAATTAGCTGCCGTCATCGCCGATGGAAATTCTGATATCGCAGCCGCTTTCATTGCTGGTGGTCGTATGACTGAGCTTGTCCAGAGCTTCACATCGTGTAGCAAGGCCTTGGCGGTGTCCAACATGGATAAGAAGGGCACTGGTCCAAGAAGAATGCGGGAGAGTGGCTGGTCGCGCGATCTATGGTCTGTCAAGTCATGAGTTGTATTTTTGAAGCGAACGATAAGGGCGACCGGGTTTTTTTTTCTTTTCTCTTCTTCCATTGTTATACTTTGCGTGAGATTTTCCCATAGAACTCTTTTTTTTCTTCTTTTTTTTCGTTGGTTGGTTTTGTATATGTAGTCAGGTAGAAGATTTAGTTGAGGTGCAATGTGTAAACCCTAAGCCATAACCCTATCAACAATAATGACATGTATGTCACGTGTAACAGCTCTCGATAGCTTGTCCATGGTTAAGTGAGCCTCAGCTATGACATCTTATCGCTTAACACTAAGAACCATTAACACGATAATATCAAAAAGAAGACGAACAGGACGTCAGTGAAAAGCGTTAAGAATTTTAAAGCATCCTGCTATCTTATTATCTGAAACTAGAAGCTTCATTTATATAATTATGAGTGGCCCACCTCCTGTATTGCCGCCTAAGCCTAGCTCTCATGAGCCATCGCGACATGGCACGCCGTCGGTGCTAGGCCAGAGCACCCAGAGTCCAGCTTTGACCGATACAGGGTTTTCCGGACCGGATGGAACGCCGCATATAGTATTGGAGATGGAAGGGACGTCGACACAGGATGCTGATCCAGGGCCAAACTGGCTTCCTGCAGATATCAGAGATAAATCGTGAGTATACACTACAGATATACCATGAAAATATGATCAAGCTACCATACAAGTGTAACAAGCCGTTCTAACTCTCCCTACCGCACATAGAACAAAAGACATTACTGCAATTCTACAAAATCCAAAATTGCTACAGGCATTCACCGATGCGGCGTCGACGATGACGCCGTCGGTAGCCGGACCTCGTACAACACTTGACAGTCTCTTGTCAGAGAACATCGCGCTGGCGCAAAAACTACTAGACCTTGAAGAGCGACTCGTACTCGAGCGTTCAGCTGCCAATGCGCAACTACTAACGGCGAAGAAGCTGGAGCGAGACTGGGCCGAGGCACAGCGGGCGGCCGATAAAGCGTTGGCGCCATTCATGCCTGCGGCGCTCTATCAACGACTTGGCCAGGGCGTTGCAGAGCAGCGGGCGGTGTGTGAGGCTCTGGAAGAGAGTTTTGTTGATGGGACGATGGGTGATGAGGGCGTGGCAAGTGAGAGGGAAACTATGGATTGGATTAGGCGGTACAAAGAGGCAAAAATGATATATTGGAGGCGCAAAGAGCAGAAAGATCGCTGGGATGAGGGCCGTGTTGGTGGTTGGCGGTAGTTGATTCTATTTTTAGATATGTATAACGAGCTTATGATATTGTATTCACAGAAGTATCAGCACTAGTGGCAAGTTTAGGTGGCAACCTGTATATCTTAAGAGTACAAATGCGTTATTGTAACGAATGTATTATCTTTATTAAGTCTAAAGGAGATAAGAGTAGTATGTTGTGCTCTAGTAGGTGACTAACTTAACTGCGTCCATGAGAACCTAAGGATAGAGAATAGAGAGAGACCATAAAAATAAAAGGACAGAAAAGCCGTAAGCGGCAGAAAGGGTATAAGGCCGGTGCTTTGCAATAGGTATCTTTTTGAGTAACCAACATATATGAGCAAGGGAGGAATCAGAAGCGGTCGAGACACTACATGGAGAGACTGTAAGGAAAACAGGAAATATAAGATAATGATATAGGGTAAGCAAGGATAAGAACTAGTATGAGTAAGGAGAGATGAGAAGGAGAATAAAAGAAGTAAAAAAAAGAAAACAAATACCAAGATCAACAAATGTAAGCGAAGGGAAACAGAACAAGACACTGTGATGGGCTGTGAGGCAAGATGCGGATGCTAATATGGCAGCAAAAGAGAAAGATAGACAGTAAACAGTACGTTGAACACGTAGTTAGCGGTCTCTCCCCCTATTTTGAGTAGATGATACCCTTGTTTTTTTTATCTTGTTGTTTAATTTCAATGATGATGCATGTTTGACGAGAGAGATAGATGGATAGAGAGAGAGAGAGAGGATTAAAACAACACACTAAAAGGACTGCGCTTCATATCGGGACTCCGCGGACTCATAGGCAACGCAAACAATTCATCTTCTAGATGTTGCTCTAGCCCTGGTGAGACGGTGTGACCTTTGAGTACGGAGTCAAGAGAGGCAGTTCCGCGTGCATCTACGTTAAGCAATGGCGATATGGCACGGCCTTGCAAGATGGTGGATTTGACTAGATAGGGGATGTTAGTATTTATGTATATGGGCTAAGAAGAGAAGATAGTCATGCTCACGTGAGGGAGGCATCGCTAGATCTGCCGGAGACGTTGCTAGCTTGAGGCCCTTGAGCTTCTCGGTCAACCGGTTTCCGCCGGTCTTGGGCGATGTCGGAGCGGGCTGATGTGCTGTCTTCAGCGGCGCCGTAGCACTAGAAGACCCGGGAAGCGCCTCACTGTCCCAGTTCACAGACAGGCCAAAGTGCTGCTTAAGCCACTGATACTCCTGCATGGCCATCTCCAGACCGACACTCTCTCGGTTGACGCGGCGCTCGGCATCCATCTCAGACTGCAGCTCAGCCAGACGGAGGTTGGCCCAGATGGTGTGCAGAACACCGCGCTTGCCGGCTTCTAGCGAGTTGCCGAGACCGGCGGGAAAGATGGCTGGCAGTGGCTTGGCGGTGAACTGCACTATATGGGCGAGAGACGAAGGCGCCGCGGTCTCTTTGTGCGGTGGTTCGGTGGCACTGACGGGCGTGATCATGGCAGGCGCACCGGGGGTGGTAGCTACCGTGGCCATGACCTTGGCCGTAGCGGACGGCGAGATGGCGGCTACATTCGGCGTATCTAGGCGCGTGATGGTGACAAGTGGCGGCACGGAGGCTCCCGGAGGCAGAAGGATATACACACGCAGTAGGCCGGGATCAACATGCTTGTCCCAGGCGGCGAAACTGGCTGTCTTACCGTCCCATTCGATGCTCCAGGTGCTGGAGCTGTGCGCAGCCTCATCCGACTCCCACTCGATCATGAGGATCTTCGTGCCGTCACTGCTGCCGTGGCCCGTCTCGAACTCGAAGCGGGACATGGCGTTGGCCGACTGCAGTGGACTTGGAGACGCGGCGGGATAGTTAGCCTCGGGCAGCATACTGTCAGTGTCTGGGTCGGACTTGGACCACCATAGTTGGTCATTGGTTTGTGAACAAGCCATGACAAGATGAAGAGTTACCAATAGAAGACGGGGTGTTCAAGGAAGGGAAAGAAAAGAAAAGAAAAGAAAAGAAAAAAAAATGAAGAAGAGATATGTGACCTGTACTTGTGATCTGTACACTACTTATGAAGGCAATGGGATAATATCAGACGAAGAAGGGTAATTAGGCGAGGAAAGAGAAAAGATTAGATAAAGGACGCTCTCAAAAGATCAAGTCGGCGATGTTGAGACAACTCTATTCGGACTTGAAGGAGAAGAGGAAAAAGAAGCGTCTGGAAAAGTGATAAAAAGGAAAAGACGAACCAAGGTCAAGTTGGCCTAAGAAGCTTCTTTTTTAGTTCCCTGCTCAAAGCCTAGTTAGCTTCTTCTTCGTCTCTATGTTCTTCAAGCGTTCTTCGTTCTCCTTAAGAAGGTTATGGGGAACAAATCCAAATCAGCACACAAAATAGAGCAGAGCAGAGAGAGAATGTAGAGTAGCGACGGACTCAGTATGCTGATCTTCCTTCCATTCGCTGGCTCAGCATAAAATAAACAAGAAGAGGGTCAAGCAGACAAATAAGGAAAATCAACAGGGTATAGTAGGCCAGGCAGGGATTTCTGGTAATAGTTTGTGTAGTATTGCTCACAAGTAGTCGTCGCTAGATGCTTAGATGCTTGCTCTAGGAAAGAAAGCGAATGAACCCCTGATGGACAGACTGGGTTTCGACCGGGAATCTGAGTCTTGGGTCAGTTTGACTAGGCAAATAGAAAGAGAGAGAGAGAGGGTGAATAAAAGGTGTAGTAGTATAGTAGTAGTAAAAACGAAGAAGAGCAAAAAGAAGTAGAGGAGCTGATATCTGGGGCTTGGCTAGGCGCTTAGCATAGAAACCATGTTATGCTATGATAAACCCCTCTCTGAAAGACTCACTGAAGTTATGGTGTCTCCTCGAGAACAGAGGCTGTCGATAGAGCTAGTATTTATGTACTACAGGGCTGCCTCTTGGTTTTACTAGAAGACGATTATCGGGATCTGAGGAAATAGCGGTTCCTGACGCAGAGTTTCCCAGACAGCAGACACACAGACACTGATTCTCATGAAAAGAATTGGCCAAATAGACAAGCCAGGCAAGTGAGTGATTTCAGGGTCTTGCGAGACAGGAGGAAGAGCAGACGAAGACGAAGACTAGAGTCAAAGAGTCAATGTTCATGCAAACGCTTAGCATATAATGTATGTACATATGTATGTACACAAACGCTACCTGAATAATACAGCTGGTTCGGTATACATATATCTGTATAATTAATATTGCATATGGATGTGGACAGTGGCAACAGCAGCTGTGATGACGACTTCACAGGCAGGAATTCTTTTCCCACATTGGCGGCCTCGTATTAGTGCAGACTGATCCAAGATAAGACAGTGTGGGCAGATCAAATTAAGAGCGTAAAGAGAAATAGGAATAGAAACAGAAACAGAACAAGGGCGGAGAACAATTAGAATGTAGGATAAACTGACTAGTAGCAAAGCGGGAAATGAAAGGAGGAGGAAGACAAGACGGCCCGGATCTGAGATTGAGAAATTCAAAGTCTGTATCAATGCAGACACAAGAAAAAGATAAAGATAAAACCAAAACCAGGTGGATATCCATCTCTCGTCGAAAAAAAAAGAAAAAAAAAAGAAGGGGTGTCCCAGGCTGACGACGAGGGTGTAAATTTGGGATAGGAAGCCGAAAGATGAAATTCCTTAGCTAGGGAGTCAAAGTAACTAAGTAGAAGAAAAAGAGAAACAAAACACAATTAACCAGATACTCAAGCCAGATAAGCCATAAGCAGCCAAACAGCAAACAGCAAAAGCTGACTCCCGAGTCAACATGCCCTCGGTCTGAGCTGAGTTCATGACTAGCGGTATATTAGGCATCAGGGTTACTTCTCAAGCTCTGGATGCTAGACTATTATAGACTGGCTACGTCGCCCGGAATCTTCCTCTAAATGCATAGTTGTAGAGTTCGTATTATGTATTACTCTTACATGTACTTCCACCATCGCCATGTAAGCACGCTCGAGAGATGTCTGTATACATGTATATACGGACACTATGTATACAACTACAGATATATCATCCGGGATTCCAAGGCCAGTAATGACGACAGCCAGTCTAGTATTACAGTACATTTGCCATCCTGGATTGACTGTAACTCCTCGCCTCTCACCTCGGCCTCTACAGCCATTTACCTCTCGATTTTGGATCTTGGCCTGTAACCTTCATTGGCTTTTGGCCTGATAAAAGTGTCTTCACTGGCAAGTGGGAAGTAAGGATTGCAGTCGTAGGAATATCTATCGTAGCAGTGGGAGCCAAGATCAGAAGGCAAGAGAGACAAGATAAAAGGAATCCATATGCAAGCCAGCCAAAAATAGAAACAAACTCTACTTGTGTACATGTACGATGTACTTGCTTATATGCATGCCGTTGGGTGGCAGCTCGCAATATTACATAGTAAACAGATATCTGCACATGTATGCATGCATGTAGTCTATATACAGAATAAGACACCATCAAAGCGGAGAGAGACACCGAGGGGAAAAGATGAAAAAAGAAAAAAAAAGAATCATGGGCTTTAATTCTATTATCTATCTGTATATCCCGTACATTTGTCAATGCAGAGCCGTGGACTAGAAATCTGCACCAAGGAACTATGCAGTTGTACATGCAGACTCTCAATAATACTATTCGTCCTTGTTCATATCATGTGGCCTTCCTGATACTTTGTTATTCTCTCACTCGTCCTCTTGTCGTCCCGCCTCTACCCCTCGTTTTGTATGCTCACTATACATATATATATATAGTCAGTTGTACTAGACCGAAGGAAAAAAAAAAAAAAAAAAAAAAAAAAAGGAGCTTAATCTTGTTCCTATTGCATACAAACAGTGACGGTCTAAGTGGGGAGAAGGGACCCAATGTTTCTCTACCTTGCCCTCTCTATACAACTATCATGTACATAGGTCTCCTCGTTTCTCAAACGCCGATATCGACGTCAGCCCCGACTTCTAGTGTCTCGTGTTGACGGAGACCTTGAACATACAGATGATAAGGGCAAGGGTGTCATTGAATAGATGCATATCTGTATACATATGTATGTATGTACAGACAGTAGTATGAAAGGGAATTGGAGGCATTGAGTCGGACGCCTTGGCAAGAAAAAAAAAAGAAAAAAAGACTGCTTATGTACAGATATACTGACAGCCCTGAATTAAATATGAATTGCACCATCTTCAACCAATATTCCTCACTATGTCCTATCCACAAGCTGCATGAACTTCTCGACTACATGTACAGAGCCAGGGTCTTATCGTCCCAGTGAATATATGTATGTACATATCTGTATTTGTGCTGCCAGAACTTTTCTTTGTTCAAGCATGGAGCTTTGATAGCGTACCGAAATTCACGATAGCTCATCAATATAGACAGGTCCTCGAAAGCTTCATATTCTTCCTAGTAGCGTAGGTATGTCCCTGTCCATGCGTAGATCGATCCGCCTTTTCTTTCCCTCATAAGAGTAAGCAAAGACAAAGAATCAAAGAAAATACAGGCATGAGGTAAAACTCGACATGTACTGGACCATGGAACTGAGCTGTCTTACATGCACACGCCAAGCCTTCTGGTCAACCACTGAGGGATCATATGGAAATAGAAATAGAAATATACTGCAGTATCTCAATGTTGTAAATTACATGATAGAGACGTGATAGACGATGCAATGTTACACGCCGTTTGCAAATGTTATGCCTAGAAGAAAGAGTACATAGAGATGTACGACTGCATATAACATCGAATAAACATGTTGCTTTCGGTGGTCAACCCCATTACGGATGTCTATCAAGTCGACCTGTCTATTTTTAGATCTAGAACATTAAAGTACAAAAGAAACCTCGACCTTACAACTATGCTTGCTAAAAGAAAGATAAAATCAAAGGCCTAGTTAATAACCACGAATCAATCATGAAGAAAACAAGCTAGAAAATCCAAAAGTGAGACTCGACGAAAGGGATGAACAGAATGGTATAAATCACCGAAAACATGATCTTCTTGATAATCAAGTAGTTTTACTCTTTCATTAATTACCCTTATCTCTATCGTGAGTTATATCATATCGGCCACTTACAGGCAATGAATGCAAAACCCATGACTAAGAGTATTAGCCTAGTAGGAGACAAGAACCTTGGAAGTATAAGTTCTTTCCTTGGAACATAAGAAGAAATTGGAAGTCATTGTCAATCATCACTAGTGGGTTTCTATTTGTCGGTTGAGATAAGTATCCGGTGAGATTAGTGTTACTATATATGGTATGATAATTGATATTAGTCCGATAACTTTTCCTGGAACTATTCAGTCACTGGAAGCTTCACATGGAAGGCTTAAACAAAGGTTTATCTCGTCGTATCCCTTGATGACTATTCTCTAGCATACACCAACTGAAATAGTTTCTTTTCTTTTTTTTCCTAGACCTTTTGTTTTTATGTTTGTAAATTCGTTTGTCAATGAACTTGTATGTATTATGCCTTGGTGACACTATGACGGAATGTGACTCGCCGAAACGCCGAAGTTTGACATCAGATGGTGCCTTGTGACGAAGTTGATTTCTTGTGATAGGGCATTTTTAATCTCAGTCATCCTTAATCGCAATGATATGGTTTGAATATACAGTGTTCCCTATCTCTCAGCATGGGTGTCGCTATAGTTACACCAGATCGTACTTGCTGACTTTTGCACTATTTAAAGCTCATGTCACATGATGCTCTGTCTCTTCTTTAGCCTACTAAATCTGATAGATCACGCGTGTGTTACCATCAAGAGGCGGGCTATCATCATATACATACCCCAGTGCTATTCTGTCTTGGCAATCGTCTCTGTTTAGCTATCTACTGATAACTTTGGGTAGATATGAGCAATAGCCTAATCGACTACTAGAATAGAAGTAAGATGATGATGGTTGTCGCGAGATATACAGGCACGTGCCAGCTATCTATGTTGGTACGCTTTCATAGTATCTGGGCTATTCTCCGACGAGGGTTTCATAATGTCACGAATGGCCATTTGTAGAGTGTATACAGATACTAACCAGGTCGATACTTGTATCAGCTTGATAGTCAGTGACTAGTCGATATAAGTTGTGTAATGTACTTTCATCAACGTTGACTTCATGTTCTCCATTTTGTCGGAACTGTGATGTATCGAGACGGGGAACATACTCAGAACCATATTATTTTGATACTTGGGGCATCTTGAGCTGCAAAAATCAACAATGTCTTCTATCACACTATGTATATAGGGTTTTCTCGCATTGCTGGTTAGTACATCAATATTAGGAGCGAGTTGCTTCTTTGCACAAGATGCCTAGTACACTGTCAGTACTAATCTGTAGTAGGCACACTCATCAGTTGATGTCCTCGTTACCAAATGTGATATACAGTCAGCTCGGAGTAAAGTGATTAGAACCGGATTGAGTCCTACATATTCTATCTCACAAGATGGTCAGGTGTGGGCGTTCAAGATCGGCCTCTTTGATTTAGTCAAGATTATGTCGGCATTTGATGCTCATTGCGAGTAAACATTATGTTACATCAGGTAAGGTACTTGACACTACTCATATAGTTTGATCCATGAAGGCTAAAAAAACTAAAGTACATTACACATCATTGACTCTGTTATCTAAGCTCACATCGTTGTAACCCCAAGGCTCGTGACAGTCAACGGTGCTATTTAGGGTTTATTTTGCTTTCTTTGTGACATATACTTTTCAATTTGCGCAAAAGCCTTTCTATCTTCTTTTATTTAAGCCCATGCTATACTATCTATATTGATATAAAGTTACAAACCTGATAACATTAAACAACTATAATGGCTAAGAACCAAGTGTTCACCATAAGATTGTGTTGTCTGCAAATCTCCTATACTATAAATTTCTGTCTACTACCTTGGGTCTTATTTTATCTAGTTAGTTTCATATTTATGTAAGAAATTGTATGCTATCTTTTGAGTAACTAAGGTCAACAACCTTCGTCTTTATCTGAAATCCTATAACCTAACAACTTAACTAAATCAACTGATATTGTAACGAATTAGACCAATTCAGTAGGACAACAGCATTCTCTATCCTGTTTATCCTCAATGTTTCGTTGGACTCGTAAAGCGGAACCTTTTTGAACTGGGCCCTTTTTAAAAGATGTCACGCGGCATGTCAAAGCCTTTTAGTCCAATGCTAAGGTTACTTGTCTATGAATCCTTGGAGCTATCGTCAAGTTTCATTACTCAAGTTTCTCCAAGAAGATCATGGACTATAGGGTACGACTAGGGTTAATGAAAAGGGTGCCAATGATTACCTATTTAGGATACTCCGCACTATGAAGGGTTGGCTTTGAGCTGTCTAATATGATATTGGAGAAATCTGATATAACAATGTTTACTGGCAGATTAGGTGATCTTTCTGGCTAAATACGACAAAATAGTGAGACGACAACCGGCAAAATTGCAAGTGATGAGACAACAAGAAAAATCAAAAGGCCTTGATGGCCTGAGTTTAGCCATGAGGCAGAGCGAGGACTCAGATCTTATTATCCTTTGAAAAAATGAGATTTTGGGGCAGAGCGACAAAACAGTCGGTAATTTTCAACACATCGTATTGTGCACAAATGTTTAAAGAAGGAAAAAAGAAGAAGCAGAAGAAAAAGTAAGAAACAAGCAAGAAAGTCCCAAGATCTCGTCTCGGCCCGTCTTCCAAACCACGGAGTTATAGAGTTTTTGAAAGGGCAGGATTATTAGGAACAAATGTTTGTACGTTAGTTGATCATCTTCTGGTCCGGGTCTAGGCTTAGTTAGAATCATGGTCGAATAAAATAAAACAAGTTCAATGAGGTGAAAGAGGACCATAAAACATGGAAAAATGGCCCTCGAATTGGCGTTATGTCTAAGCTGCATAGAGAAATATAGTCATCCCTGCGGCCCGGCTCTGGTAGAGGTTTGCCAAGGTTCTTGTCACAGTGCCTGGGTTGTCTTCTTGAAAAAAAAAAAGATCATATTTGATTAAATCAGCATAACTAAGTTATTCGATAGTTCCAGCAGATGGAGGCTCTTCGGCATTATCTTTCCACATCACTATAGTGGCGCCAGAGGTGTTGCGACACAAGAACCCAAAGACCCTAGATTGCTGCTATAATCATGGCATTGGCTGGATCGTTTATATTATGTTTATATGTATATAGGGCAGGCTATACTACATAGGAGAGAATATCGATGTGACTGTGTGTATTACTTGATTACAGATCCTGAGATCCGGGGTATAAAAGATGCTGGCTGAACCACGGAGCGTGTCCGGACTTCCTCCCAGCTACATATCATGTTGGTTTCAAAATTAAAGGGGATGTGGCAAACTACTTGCATCGAACTTCGGCTCTTCTGGAATACTGGACATATGGAACTGCTATGTTTTGTATTGCGTATGGTGTTAAGCTTACCAATAATATGCTCGTAAAGACATCGGCAGTATCTGTATAAGGTCGAGGTATCCACTGCGGCTCATTATGGTGCAAAGAACACGCCAGAGCTTCAAGCTTATCGGTCCGGTACAAGTGAGCATGTGGTACAATACGTGTAAGTATGTACATGTCAAAGACAGTCCCGGATTTTGATGATTGTCTATACAGCAGGCGAGATTACATCAGATACACATATAGATATCTGTTTAAGTAGAGATGTGGTGTTGTTGTTTGAGATAGATAAACGAATACAGTTAGGTTTAGGAAGGCCTTGTCATCATCTGAGATATGCAACTATTTTGTACATGTACGTTATTGGCACGAAGAGATTTGACTCTCTTCTTGTTAACAACATGATTTACAGGCTAAAAGTGATCAGCCGTCGAGGCTTATGATGGGCGTGTCTTGTGACTAGTCCTAACGTTACAATAATTGCCGATCTCAAAATTAGTGTGAAGTGAGGTGACCTCATTAGCCTCAAAGAGAGAGGCAAGAGAAGAAGAAGCCATGGACGCATATTGTTCAAGGGTCGATTGATAACTTGAAGATTTCTATGTAGATTAGCCAAGGTCACTACACTGTACATATAATCCCTGGACCTTCTTGTATTAAGAAAGAGCTTTTTATGCTATGGCTTCGAGGAAAAAAGACCAGATAAAGAACACATTATTGGGTGGGTCAGGTCGTATTCAATATATGAAAAAGTATAGAGAACTGAGAGACATCATTTCATGTAAACTTTGGACGCGAGGCACCGAATCTGAAGTATATGGTGTTTAGATTTGTAGGATTGAAACGTAGGAAGTCTGGAGGATAGAAAAAAATCCGGAGTTAAAAAAAACCCCAGATAAAAAAATAAAGGATTAGCCTCGTTGTATACGCAAAACATGATAGATTTTTAAAAAAGTTGCTGAGGACTCTTTTTGCTTCATCTGGGGAAAAAGAAACTGGAGGATAAGCCCCGGAAACACAAAGAATAACTACAAGTAGAAGCCCTTTTTAAGCAGAGAATCAAGTTATGGTGATGTTGAGTAGTTTGTCACGCTAGCCTGTATGCTCAAGCTTTGCAGTATGATTTAGCGAGATCCGCAGCATAGATAGAGAATCCAACTCAATTACAGGAAGCCGATAAAGTCCACTAAGTTCGCGATTCTATGACTGACAATGGGCAACCTTCTCTTTGGAGTCCTTCATGTATCTGTATACCATATTACTGATGCATTAGTAACACATGGCTTGACCACACCTGCGCAACTACATCTATAGCGAGGTATATGTACATGGCTATATTATATATGTACAAACATAAGTACATGAGTGTACACAGAGCAACATCATGTTTGTTTCGCCTGCCAGACCGAAATGCACGGATATCCAGTTGCCGGCCCTCCTACAGGATAAATATGGTATTTGGCGGCACAGCGATCTTTGTGATACTAGATACGATGAGAGACTGGATATAGATGGGCGGTGATAAACATTATAATAGGTAGTACTGGCAAGGTCTAACAATATCGATAATAGTGTTACTGAGAATATTCGAGATTGCCAAACGCAAGCAGTGTTACGGAGTTTATATATACTTGTCGTTTAGTCATTAGGGGAGGAAGAAAGTGACCGGAGTAGGGCCGTGGGGGGG